>JAJEJO010001151.1:145542-161418 GCA_020662805.1 Glaucomys volans | reverse complement strand
GACCTATACTTTTCATAAAAGCATAAAGTAAGTGTGGTGGATGGCAACCAGCTGTAGAAAATTATGAAATGGAATCTGATCGAAAATATCAGAGCCACTGCCCCTAGTAAGGACGGTTATAGTATCGTAAAACTTTTGTTTTAGTTACATATATGGGACAAGTATGTTGGGCCATGTGCAAACGTGAATCAGGTCATAAAAAGTTTAAAAGCTATCTTTTTGGGGTGTAAATAATGATCTCTAACACTATGCAACTTAAAACAAAAACAAAACCACCCACTATATTCTCACTATTTCTTGCCCTTCCCAACCTCCACATTTCATGCCCACCCCCACCCACCAAAAGACAAGTTCTTGCACACACTTACCTGGTTTTGTTGGTATGTCACTCTCCCTTCCTCTCAGGATGGTCTTCCTTGCCCCCATATTCAATGCTACATCCCTGAGTGCTTTTCTTAGCCTAATGTCATTCAGATTTTCAGAATTCTAGATTACTGTTGCTAAAAGGAACCTCAAAATCTTCCAGGCTGACCGTACCCTTTTAGAGTTGAAGACAAGAAGCCCAGAGTAGTAAAGTATATTGCCCAAGGCCACACAGTGTTGAACCTTGGGGTTTGGTGTCTAGGCTCCCATGCTGGTGTTCTTTGCTTCCCGCTGTCCATTCATCCCTTCCTTTCTATCCTCCCTGCTATCTTGGCTAGTTTGTCCTGAACACTGCCCTCTTCATAATGTTTGGTTCTGACCATGCTGTGCCCCTGCCTGCCACCCTTCAAGGACTCAACCTGTGCATGGAGGGCTGAGTTGCCTTGCTCCATGGCTTTTAATCAAGGCAGGCAGGTCCTGACTTACCTCTCCTAGGACATGAGTTCAGCAAATCCCTGCCTCTCTGGCCAGACTGGTTTACTTATAGTCCTCTGCCAGCCTGGCCCATCTGTGCCTTTGTGCCTTTGCCCAAACTGTCATTTTCCCAGCAGGGGTGCCTTCTCCATCTTCTCTCTTTAACTAGTTTCTACCTGTGCCTGGCTCATTTCCTCCACAACAGCCTGGGGTAACATGGGAACAAGAAAGATCTGGGTTCAAATTACGTTTCTGTTAAGCAGCCTTGTGAACTTGGTCAAATTGCTTAACCTCTCTGAACCTCATTTTCTTTTCTTTTTTCTTTTTTCTTTTTTTTTGGAACCGGGGATTGAACTCAGGGGCACTCAGCCACTGAACCCCATCCCCAGCCCTATTTTGTATTTTATTTAGAGACAGGGTCTCACTGAGTTGCTTAGGGCCTAGCTAAGTTGCTGAGGCTGGCTTTGAACTCGTGATCCTCCTGACTCAGCCTCCCAAGTCGCTTGGATTACAGGCATGCGCCACCACGCCCGGCTGAACCTCATTTTCTATATCTTGCTTGTAATGGGAATAGTAATAATAATAATGTTCTCCCTTTGCACCTGTTAGCCTCCCTCACAGCCTTTACCATACAGGTGTGCAATTGCCTATTGTTGCTCTGCCCCTTTCCAGTGCTGGCCAATAGAACTTTCTGCAGTGATGGCAAACTACATCCACTTGTGACTTTTGAACACGTGACATGCATCTAGTTTAACTGAGGAACTAAATTTTAATTTAATAGCCACATGGGAATAGTGGCTACCATATTGGACAGTGCATTTCTATCTTGCAAGCTCAATGAGTGCAGAAAATACATGTGTCTTCCTTAGCATTGTATTCCCAGCATGCTTGCTGACACATAGTAGCTACTGCACAAAAACTGGTTACATGAATGATAGCTGCAATTTATTGCAACCTCACTTGTGTCAAGCACAACACTAGGATCTTGATAGAAGTCATTTCATATAGTCCTCACCACAGCTCCCAAGGTAGATTTGAGAGTTTGTATAGGGGGCTGAGATGTGGTGGGGATTCGATGAGAGGTAGTTATTATCATCCTGTGCCTGGCCCCCACTTTTTATCTCTGCTTTCCCTGGGCTTACAGAACATTTTTTGCCTGTCACCCACATTGTTGTCTCATTGCATGCCCCACCCCAGCTGGCTGACTCTCCAGTGTAGGTATTCCATACCCACAACCAGATTGGCAGGTCCTTGGGGCAAGGTCCATGGCATGCTTGCTTGGCTGCCCCTCTGCACTGGTTAGTGGTTAGTAATTGCCTCTAACTCCATCCCAGGTGCTGCCGAGTGGTGAGTAATTCCAGGCAGTCTCACTCTCTGGAATGCCCCCCCACACACCCAACAAAAGGTGCATTAAAATGAAGATTACTGTGTCAACTGAAAACCTTTTGAGGGTGATCTCCTTCCCATGAGAAGAGAGCCATCCATCTTGGACAAGGAAATAGAGTCCCACGAAAAGGCGAACAAGACAGAGCCATTCCCACCTCCTCTTTAGATCACCATGACTGTCCCCACGGGATGCAAAACTTCATTTTAAAAAATGTTCAGCTCAGCTAGCACACTTGGTATCCTATGGATAGAAAAGTATTGTTGGAATGAACTTGGATTTTTCTCCAATGAATGGTTGGAGTGAGTATAGCTAATTGTCTTCCTTCCCTAGGGGCAAGTGGAGCAAGGTATAACCCTAACAGGGAAATGCCACTGCAGACAGGAACAAGAGCAGGGTGGGGAAGCCATCTGAGACAGAGCCCCAAGGAGCATCAGTACTTGAAGGAGAGGAAACAGAAAAAGAACCCCCCATGGATGAGAGGTCAGAGGAGCAGGGGGACAGCCAGAGAAGCTGGGACATCAACATCACAGAACAAAGGACTTTTCATAAAGGAAAGAGTGGCCAACAGCACTGCCTTGCCTCGGAGATGCCACATAAGATGAGAGTGATAGGCATTCGCTGGCAGCAGGAGTCAGTCACAGTGCCTTTGGTGAGACTGACCTGGGGGGGGGGGGGGGCACAGTATGTAGGGCCCAGTATGTAGGGCTCTTAAATTCTGCCAGAAAGAACCGGTAGTGTTTTGATGGGTGGAGATGGGAGTGGAGTGGGGAAGTTCAGACAGCATCAGAAGAGGGCACTAGAGAGCATTCCTGTAGAGAGCATGGCGAAGGCGGTGGGGCTCAGAAGATGAGCTGGGTGCAGGAGCTGTACCATTTGGCTATAGACAGTAAGCACTGTATTTACTTATTTATTTAATTAATAAGAAACATAGGAGCACTTCAGTGTTCTAAGAAGTTTACAAGCAGTCCGGCATTTAATCAGATTTTTGCAGTCCATGGAACTCCAGGTTGCTGGAATAGTGTCTAACTTCAGGGGACTTTGAGAAACAATAACAAAGGCAAGAAAACTGGTAAGGAGTTAGAAGCCATCTCTGCCAGTCTTTGCTTCTTAATTGTTTCCTACAAAATGATGTAAGTGGTAGCTGTCTCAGGAGTTAGTAGGGTGAGCATGGGGAGCTTTGACCTCATTTCACGTTTATTTTACTTTTGAGACAAGTAACCAAGTGTCTTTGCTGCATTTATGCCTACAGTTGTGAAAATGCACAACATCGCGCAATCTTCAAGGCCACCAGAGGGAGACGTTACTCTTTGGGGTGTATGTATTTGGATGTAGATGTCTTGTTATTGTCCTCAGGGTGTTTGTAGCACAGTGTGTGTGCCGGCTGAACTTTATTCTGACTAGGTGCATGTTGTTCTTGTTTTCCTAGCAACCACTGATTTCTGTGTCTGAGCCTGTGCTGTCTCTTGAAGATGTGCCTGGAGGAGCCAGCTCACTGTCCCAAGTTCTGTGTTTCAAAATTATGCCTCTCTTGATCTCTTGCTCTGTTCCTCCCTCTTTCTGACATCATGTGTCTCATTTGTGTTTTCTCTGTATCTTCCCATCTTTTCCACACATTCTTTATTTTGTCTTCCTCTCCCTTCTTTGTTTATGAGCCTGCTTCTTAACAAGTCATAATAGAGATCTATTTTGTCTTAGTTATTCTTAAGAAATTACTTTATATTTCCTCTTTAAACCTTGATGGGTTTCAGTGATCCATTTTGTAATACAGTTGATTACAAATGACAGGATTTCTTAACCAAGAGCTTCTGTTACAAGACATTACACTCACAGAAAATTTGAAAGAGTAGGTATTGCATTCAAATAAGAAACAATAGGAGCTGTGGCTTTAAGGGCAAAGGGTAGAAGAAGCCTTGGCAGGGCGAAGGGAATCTGATTGTAAAACAGAAATGGCAGGCTTAGAGAAATTACACTGACAATATCAGAGGAGTAGAAAACATCATTCATTTTCTGCTTCTGCTGCTAGAAGAAAAATGATCAGACACCTGGGCAGGGGTGCAGGTAAGGCAAACCGATCCTATAACAACACTCAGCGGAAAGGAATTATGGCAAAAAAAAAAAATGCAATCATCCTATGGATGAAAAGGAAGCTGCACTGTGGATGCACAGAAGGCAGGGTGATTTAGTCAGAGGTTGCAGGAGTGGCAGATTAGGACGGATTTGCACATGAGAAGCAGTTCAGAGAAGCAACCCAGCCTTGCAGAGCAATTTCTGTGATGATGGGGAGATGTGTAACAGCTTGCTTTGCTTGACATGCAGACCAGGCTGAACTTGGACAAACTAGGCAGAAACAGGCAGAGAGAAGCCTGGGGATGGTGTAGGGGGCTGCGGGGAGCTCTTTGAAAAGCCTGTGGGTCCTGTTAAGCCAAGTTAAACCTGGCTCAGTTGTTAATCAGTGGGTCTGCACATCGCTGTGCTGTGCTGAGCTCACCTTACCTTGTAAGGCTTCCTCCTGCTGATAGCTTGCCCCTATGTGGTGACCCCTGGAGAGGGACTGCCCCTGGTGCCAGAGGGCTTTGGGGACTGATTCTTTGCTCTGAGGGTGCCAGTGACCTCTTAGATGCCAATTCCAGTGCCCCTTCTCTACTGTGCCCTTACTTGATCACTAAGCAAACATTAGACACTGTTGATCACTTCATTCTTCTTGAAATATTCCTTCCTTTCATAAGATTTTTTTTTTTAGTTTCCCTTCAACTTTCTTGATCATTCCTTCTCTCTTTCTTTTTTCCCCCCAAGAAATTCAATTCTTCAGATGTTCAGTGGCTGCTTCCTGTGAGCTAGATTCTACAACAGGAGCCAGGAATATAGAAGGGAACAAGCCATAACCCTGGCTTTCAAGGAACTCAAGTTCAAAGGAAAACCATCAGTTAAGGAGCACAATGTGATATGATGAGTTCCGTAATCAGAGGGATGAACAGGGTCAGAAGGGAGAGAGAGGGGTGGGGGAGATGGCGCACCTGTGCCTGTCACTGCGAATTCTGGCAGGAGACGGCACACGGAATAGAAAGTACAGGTTCCCAGGATCTGTAAGAACATCGCTAAACAGGAAAAGTGAGGCCAAGGCAATGGTTGAGAAGGCTGCTGGAGGTCATGTGCCAGACAGAGGAACTTGTCCTGTATTCTCTATGTGCCAGGTGTGAGGAGAAAATGAGTTCAATTTTGAACATGTTGAGTTGAAGGTTCCTATGAGATTTTCAGATAGGGATGCTCAGGTGCTAGGTGGGTGTTTGTGCCTGGAGCTCAGCCAAGAGGTTGTAATGGAGATGGAGATTGTTTTGAGTCATCGGTGTCTCCTGGGTGGCTTCTCTGTAGGAGGAGGTGAGATCACACAGGGAGAAGTTACACGATGGCGTTTTTTTCAAAGTGCGCTCCTTGGGCCATCTCCAGTAAAACCCACAGGAGCAATCTAAAGATGCACCATCCTCAGGCCAAAGCCTGAAACTTACTCGGGAATCTCTGGGACTTGTGCTTGGGGATCTGCATTCAAGTTTGCTCCCCAGCAGATCTACTCACATAGAGAACTTCAATAGCCACTGGCATGGAGGGAGAAGGTAAGAGGCCGAGGGAAGGAACATTCAAGGTAGAGACCCAATGATTGAAGGACCTGTCCTCCTCCTCCCCAGCTCTGATGGCTGACTCTGTCTAAGCTCTTTTTTCTTCCTTTTTGCTTGCTCTGTCTTATCAAGCTTATCTCTTTGTTGTTGAGGCTGATCTTTGAATTAATTGATTTTTAGCTATGGTCCCACATTTCCAACTGCATTCTAGAAACATCTACCAACCAGAGCCCATCTCCTCCTAAAGCTGTGTCTGTTGAAAGCCACCTCCTTGCAGTGCTTCCCCGGCCATTGCCCATCAGCACCCACATCTCACCATGGCTCCACCCTCCTCCCTTCTCTCCACGCATACTGCCCACTCCTGGCTCTGCCCTCCTCACCTCCTGTGCCCTGCTCAGAAATGCTCTGTCACCGCTTTGCCTGCACAGTAAACTTTGATCCCCTTAACCCAACACGCAGATCCCATCACTGTCTGCCCCAAATCGTCTCCAATCTCAGTTCCCCTTCTTGCTCTCTTGTATCCTGAGCAACAGTTGCACCTCTCTGTCTCTGTGAATACCATCCTCTTTACCCAGTGCCCTGAACTCCTTCTCTCTCTTCTCCATCCTTTCAGACCCAGGTCATAAGCTAGTTCCTTCGGGAAGCCCTTCTAATTCTCCCATCTGCTTCTCCAGAAGTAGTTTACCATTTAGTCTTGAAGCACATTTTAGGTTCATTTATTCTGCATACTTCTTTTAATATGTTTTGTATTAACACATATTCATGGTTCACTGTGATAGTTCCATACATGCATACAGCATGCCCACCCTCCTTTTCTCCACCCATCACTCCTGTACCTTTCTCAGTCCCTAGTAATTACTAATCCACTTTTAGACCACCTTATGTGTATTTTTAAATTTTTACACATTTGAGAGAGAACATGTGATACATGTCTTTCTGTGTCTGGCTTATTTCACCTAGCACAATGTCCTCCAGTTCCTCCATTTATCTGCAAACGGCAGGATTTCATTCTTCTTCATGACTGAATAATACTCCATTGTGTGGATATACCATATTTTCTTTATCCATTCATCTGTTGACAGGTGCCTAGCCTGATTCCATATCTTAGCCATTGTGAATAGTATCTCTTTTGTATGCTGACTTCATTTCCTGTGGATATAAACAATGGAGTGGAATAGCTGGAGTGGGATAGTTCTATTTTTAGTTTTTTGAGGAACCTCCACACTGTTTTCTGTAGTAGCTGCACTAATGTACATTCCCACCAACAGTGTATAAGGTTTCCTTTCTCTTCCTATCTTTGCCAGCATTTTGAAAAATAGCCACTTTACCTGGGGTGAGATAATATTCTATTGTAGTTTTGATTCACAGTTCCCTAATGACTAATGAATTTTTTCATGTATATATTAGCCATTTGTATTTCTTCTTTGGATAAATTTCCATTCAGATCATTTACTCATTTTTACATTGGAATGCTTATTTCTTATTAAGTTTTTGGGTTCTTTATGTATCACAGATATTAACTGTCAGGTGAGTAGCTAACAACTCCGCACACCCCACCCATGTAGGACTGGAGTCCTTAGTTTTGCTCTTTAATGTCTTATCTTTCCCTCTGTTATGGTTTAGATCTTGAATGTTCCCAGAACATTGAAGATCATTTCTTGAAATCTTGGTCTTCAACTGAAGGTGCTTTGGGAAGTGGTGGGAACTCCAGGAGGTGGGACCTGGATGGAGTGAAAAGGTCACGAGGTGTGCCTTTGATAGGTGTATTTTATCCCTAGCCCCCGGTGTCCTCCCTCTCTCCACTACCCCGTCTCTCTGCTTCCTGGTCACTGTGAGCAGCTCAGCCTCACAGCATGCTCCCCACCATGATGTTCTGCCTCCAAAGGCTCAAAGCAGTGCAGCCAAGTAACTATGACTGACACCCCTGAAACCATGAACCAATATAAATCTTTCCCCCTTTAAGTAGATTTTCTCAGTATTCCGTCACAGTGATGAAAAGCTGACTTCCACACCCTCTAAGAGAGAAACAGGCCAAGGAGGGAACATCAGGACATTTTGGTCCAAATCTTGGGTCATTTCTAACTGGATGATCGTATGGAATTACTTAGCTTCTCTGCACCTCAGCTGTCTCAGTCTGTAAATGGGATAACAATGTGTACCTCATCAATGAGAAAAGACGGGACATAGAACACACAAACGCATTTCCAGCGAGGGGAGCAATGCAGTGGCACACATGAAGGATGTGCTTAACCAGCTGTGGGACTTGGATTTGATGAGCAGCAATGTGCTGCCCCAGAGGGAGAATTTTTTTTTAATTTTTTATTTGTTCTTTTTAGTTATACATGACAGTAGAGTGTATTTTGACATACTGTACATATATCCCATTCTTGTGGTTGCACATGATGTGGAGTTACACTGGTCGTATATTCATATATGAACATATGGAAAGTATGTCCGATTAATTCTACTGTCTTTTTACTCGCATCATCCTCCCTTCCCCTTATTCTCCTTTGTCTAATCCAATGAACTTTTATTCTTCGCTCCCCGCCCTCCTTATTGTGTGTTAGTATCTGCTTATCAGACAGAACATTTGGCCTTTGAGTTTGGGGGATTGACTTATTTCACTTAGCATGATATTCTCCAGTTCCATCCATTTACCAGCAAATGCCATCATTTCATTTTTCTTTATGGCTGAGTAATATTCCATTTTGTATATATGCCACATTTTCTTTATCCATTCAATTGTTGAAGGGCATCTAGGTTGGTTCCACAGCTATTGTGAGTTGAGCTGCTATAAATATTAATGTGGCCACTTCACTATACTATGCTGATTTTAAGTCCTTTGGGTATATGACCAAGAGTGGGATAACTGGATCAAATGGGTCCATGCCAGGTTTTCTTAGGAATCTCCATACTGCTTTCCATAATAGTTGTACCAATTTGCAGTCCTACCAGCAATCTGTGAGTGTACTTTTTCCCTGACAACCTCAACAACATTATTGTTGCTTATATTCTTGATAATTGCCATTCTGACTGGAGTGGAATGGAATCTCAGTGTAGTTTTGACTTGCATTTTTCTAATTATGGAGATGTTGAACAATTTTTCATATATTTGTTGATTGTTTTCTTCCTCTGCAAAGTGTCTGCTCAGTTCCTTAGCCCATTTATTGATTGTTTTTGTTTGTTTGTTTGTTTGGTTGGTTTGGTGTTAAGTTTTTTGAGTTCTTTATATATCCTGGAGACTAATGCTCTATCTGAGGTGCAGGTGGCAAAGATTTTCTCCCTTTCCGTAGGCTCTCTGTTCATAGTCTAGAAGGTGAATTCTGATTGGTCAAAGTCAATTGTGGCAAACTAATCATGTTTCCAGTGGCAGCCACATGTTGTTCTAGCCAATGACATAAAGGGTAAAATTGGTGGTTTTCTGAAAGATTTTCCTTTCTGATAAAGCAATATTCCAAAGATCTGTTCCAAAACAGTCCACCCTCCCTCCCCCTCCTGCTCTTCCCATCAGCCACTTCCAGGTAGGATGGATGTTTTGCATTATTGCTGGAGGCCAAGGAAGTCAGGGTATCATCTTGGAAGGGAAAGGGAGAAGCAACCTTGAACCACGGACCACCAGTCTTACTAAGCTAGAGGAGAGAGCCTTCATTAAGACAATCGTCTTAGAACATCTTATTACTTGCAGCTAACAATGTCTTAATTAATCTAAAGAAGAATCCAATTTTGTGATTTCCTGATAGTTAGTGCTTCATCAGTCCATGTGTAAACCTTTTTTTTTAAAAAAAAAAAATCACTACAGCCTCAAAGTATAATTAACAAAGACAACAACAAAGGATCTTTTGTCAGAGAATTCTGAGGATTTTTGCCATGTATGTGAACTGAATTTGAATTTTTAAGGAATTTCTTTTGGAATGCAGCACTATCTTCAGCTTGCATTTCATTTGCCCCAGGTAATACTCTCAGTCAACTCCCAGAGGCCACCAATTTGCTTATCTTTCCTTTGGGAGAGGAACACTATGTGGATGATGGAAGCTAGTTTGTCTGGTTGAGTTGGATGTTTAAATAGAAGGCAGAACAACAACAAAAAGTTGTTCTTGAAGTTCCTTGTGTTCTTTTGACCTTATTCCATTGATTCCAGATTTTTTAACATTAAGTCCTGTGTTAAATAAAATCCTCTCAGGAGTGAGGAGGTGAGCAACCTTGCAGGATGCAGTAGATGGGTAAATAACAGGATGGCTGCATGGGGCACCTGAGTCTGGGCATGGGGCGAAGCCAGGGAAGCGACTTGGGGTTGACCAGAGAGAGCAAGTGCCAGAAACTTAGGACCCGTGGGGCATTGGGAGTAAGCCCTCCCTGCCACTCTACTTAACATGGCAACCTGTCCTCCCACTCTACCCCAAGTTCTCTCACCTGGCTTCTTAGCCTTTTTTGTTCTGTGGACTACTTTGGCCATCTTGAGAAGGCGTGGACACCTTTCTTCAAATAACGTTTTTCAAAGCATTAAATAAAACACAAAATGTTACAAAAAAGCTGTATTGAAATATAGTTACAAAACGTGTTTGTCTATTGATACATTAAATAACAAGATCTCCCCACAGGTGGAGGAGCGACAGAGTCATGATGATGTAAACAATAGTTGAAGAGATCTGCCGCAGCTCTGGTAGGACACAGAATATCTGATTTCAATTTGTAACAAAGTCACAGGTATTGCTATGATTGCCACGGTTTGTCCCTGATGATCAGATTGGAAGATTTAGGATTAATGGAAATAAAGGTGTCTTTCTCTGCCCCATCAGTTTTGACCATGAACCCTGCCCTACCCCTTTCTGCTAGCCTGACAGAGTATTTGTTTTCTTCTAATACTGTACATTATTTCTTTATTTTTGGTGTTCATTTTTTATTGCCTTTTCTCCCTCCTAGGATGCAAATTCCACAAAATCTTCGGCTGCTTTGTTCACTACGTATGCTGACTCTCCAGAACAGTGCTTGGCGAGTAGTACGGGTGGGCGCTGTCAGTACTGGTCACATGACCACAGCCAAACCGCACCAGCCTCTGAGAACAGGTGGCATTTTCCTTCCTTCTCCGTTATTTCCATTTCTCCTCTCTCACTTCGATTTCCTGTCCTTTTCTTTTACCTTTATGCACACACTCTCTCCTTTTCTTCCTCTTTTATTATCTTTTCTTCATTTGGCTCTCATTGAAAAACTTCATTCAATGAGTGTTTAATGAGAATGCAGTTGTGACAAGATAGACCTCGACCTTGGGCTCCAAGAGCTCGTGACCCACCAGGCAGTTGCTCAGGATGTGACCTTTGACTTAGTCCAACCCAGGTTCAGTGTCTGACCTGGACAAATTTCTTAACCTCTCTGTGACTCAGGGTTACCCCCCCCCCACCTCACATCATTAACTCATTCATTAGTCAGTCATTAGGGGACTTGCTGAACGCCTGGTACTGTTCTCCGTACTTGTGGTCAAGTGGGGAGGGAGAGTGCACACACAGTTAAAACGTGGTGTGTTTGATGCTCTGATGGACCAAGGACATTGGGCAATAGGAAGATAGCTTGATGTCCTGAGCACCGTGGAATTCAGTCTTAGGATACTGTCATGTCCAGAAGGACAAATCATGAACTCCAAGTAGCTCAAATAAATTCTGTTATCTTTTGCATTTCTGAAACAACACTAAGGGAATCATAGCACATGATAAGAATGGCAAAGTCTCCTTTTATCCCCACCCTTCTCCCCAGGTACTCTGGGGCTTCATTGCGTGTGACTTGACTTCAACTTTCCACCTTCCTTTTGATGGGTGAAGGAAGTGGGCAGGGCGGAAATGTCAGGGTTGGTGGTTTCAGGGCTGTCTTTGGTGAACAGTGGAGAAGAGAGTGCTCTGGCCAATCTTTCCCTGCGAATTTTTCCCAAACATAGGAGCAGGATAGGGCGCATCCTAAAGGAAGTGACATGAAAGCCAAACCCTGGACGGAGAAGGAAGGCGAGTGCTCCAGGCTCTGTGTAGGTCTGGAGAATGAGAGATCCTGACCCTTAGCTGAGGGAAAACTGCGTCACCCTGAAGGGGGCAGGTGGAAGGGAGGGAGGGAGGTCAGAGAGGCCAGTGGGGCCATGCCAGGCCAGGTCTCCTAAACCTCACCTAAGAATTGGGATTCTCCCAGTGCTAATGGAAAGTTAAGTGGTGAGATCAGATGCAGATGTTTGACAGCCTTTATTGATGATGGCGAGGTACACACTGATTAGGAGGTCAAGGGTCAGGGAGACCTGGGCCATGGTGATGGTTATAGTGAATACAGACCAGCAACAGCAGGAGACACCCCACAGTGGTAATCAGTAGGACTTACTGAAGAACAGTGTGTGGTGGAGGAGCTCCCACTTAAAAGAGAAACACTGAAATCCTAACCCCAGCCTTGGCGAATGTGACTTTTTGGAAATAAGATCATTGCAGATGACCTTTTAAGAAGATGGCCAGGTGAAGACAGAAACTACGTGAGCTTGGAAGATCAAGGTGATGCATCTATGTGCCAAGAAACACCAGAGGTCTCCAGCAACCACCAGAAGCCAGAAACAGGCTAGGACGGATTCTGCGCAGGGTCCAGAGGACGCGTGGCCCTGTGAACACCTTGATCTTGGACTTCTAATTTCCAGAACCGTGAGAAATAAATTTCCATTGCTTAAGCCACCGACTCTGTGGTACTTTGCTCCAGCAGCCCTAAGAAGCTAGTGCAGTGGAGAGCAAAGCCACATCCGTGTGCTAAGCATGCAGTCTCCTGGGAACTTTCATTGTTATAGGCATTTTAGAGCCGAAAAATACAAACAGGACATTCAACAGGAAACCAGAAATCAATTAACAGATCCCTCCAGATCAGTAAGGACGGTGGGAATTCACTATCTTTACTCCACAGGTTTGTCAGGGGGTTGATGAGGTGACAGGTGTAAGATTTTTTTTTTGTATAGAGAAAGTTCTCTAAGTATGTTGAAGTTTTATCTTTGTTTTAATTAAGTAAAAGCAGAAGGGCGTATGCCGGAGTTGTTCATTTGAGTAGGTGCCACCCACAGAACTGGCTACAAAGTTTGTGGAACCCGATGCAAAACAAAAACCCAGGGCCCCCTTTTCAGGAAGTATCCACAGGAAATTGGTGCAATATCCCATTTTGCATCCACAGATGCAAAATCCATAGATCTTAAGTCCTTTATGTAAAATGGAGTAGTATTTTCATATAACCTTTGTGATACTCCCATACACTCTAAGCCATCTCTAGATTACTTAAAATACCTAATATAATGCCGTGCTATGTAAATGATTGTTTTACTGTATTGTTTAGGGAATAATGACAAGGAAAAAGTTTACACATGCTTGGTATAGATGTAACCTAAACATTTTTTCTTTGATTCATAGTTGGTTAAATCCATGGATGCTGAACCTGCAGACAGAAAACTGAGTGTACATGCAAGGACACATTCAAAGACAGTGAATGAGTGCACATGTCAGATCACCTGGGCCTACCCAAGTGCCCCCAGAGACCAAGGGCACAGGTGCGGAAGCAGTGTTAACGCCCTAGAAACTTGGCCCAGTTTTTTGCCTCGCTATGGAGCTACAAACTACATGTGTCCGAACCTAAGGACAGTAGGGCTAGAACCACCCTTGGATGGGAGATACAAACCAGTTGTTCTCAAAGTGGGGTTCAAGGATCCTCTTGCCCCCAAATCATTCAAGGTGAATTTCAAGGTCATGACAGCAGAACATTAAACGAAGTGCACAGTTCTTCTAGATATAGGACCCTGGGCTGTTGCACCCAGGAAGCCCCCCTGCCACTCACTGTTGTACTTTGGAGGGAGCCAGCAGCCATGTGGGGAAGCGCTGAGCCCTGCCCATGGCACCATCAGGACTGGGTGTGTGGAGGGGAAGAGGAAGGGCAAGGAGGAAGAGCTTAGGGCCAGGAAACTGTCCCCTCAAATGACCATGCCCAAGAGATGGCCCTGCCAGACAGTGGACAGATGTTAAGCAATAGTGAACACATAGGGTGTGACAATGAGGGTGGTGTCGGCATGTGTGTCCTCGAGCTGTGGAGGAGCACTGAATGGGTTTGAGCAGGAGTCCAAGTTGGTAAGGACTCCGAACTGTAAAGGAAGTATTGGGAAACAAAAGCTGTGAGGTTTTGCGTCTAAGTTCCCACCTTAGAAATCATGATCCAAAGCTAAGTCTAACCCCCTTTTCCAGTTCTTTGTGTCACCCCAGTGATTTGCCAGGCAAGGGTCCTTGGTGCGATGGTGTGGCATCCCTAACTGGCTTTGCACCCACAGACAAACACATTCACCTTCTTGATGTTTTTGTACTAACTTGAGAAATTATAGAAAATGCCTCTGCTTTTAGTACCTTTAATCTCTTTCTTAGTGAATTGTTTGACCTCATGGTTGGGAACTGATCGTCTTTTTAGTGTGGTCTCAAATCGCTGTATCCTCTAGGCATTTTTTTTTTCCTAGAGTATTATTAGGTCTGTGCATGGCCGTCTAGGTTAATTCCTCCATCGACCCACACTGAGCCCTAACTGCAGCTCTGTGAGCTGAGCAGCGTGGTTGGTCAGGTCGTGGATGAGACGCAAACTCATCTGTCCCTATGTGCCGGCGTTTCCTCTTCACCCTGCTGCATTCGTGTCCCCCCACAACAGCTTCACTTTACCCTGCACCTGTGACCAAGGGCGATTATTCCACCCCAAACTGCTGCAACAAGATCGTAACTACATCATTTTCCTCAGCCATGAATTTGATGGAGTTTTAGTTCAAAGTATGCTATGCACATGAATAAATATATCACGATGCATTCCAACTTTATACATAAATGTAAGGTACCAATTAAAAGTAAGTAAATACAGGAGGAGGACCAATAGAGTAGAGGAAGGAGAGAAGGAGGAGGGAGGGGTAGAGGGGAGAGCGTGGCACTGGGGATTGAAGTGGAGAAAACTATGTCAAATGCATTTATGAATACATCAGAGTGAACCCCACTATTATGCATGACTACAAAGCACTAAAAATAAAAAATAAACTAAAAATAAATGCATGTTGGGAGCATAAGGATCTTTTGGGTTTCAGGTTTGCTATAAATATTATTATGATTGTTGAAACTGGAATAATTCAAGTCCTGCTTATTTCTTTTAATTCCCCTTTCTTTCACTTCCCAAGTGTTTTCTTTTTATCCTTTATTCTACCTTTAATGCAAGAAGAACTGAAAAAATTTAGGAAGTTTCCACTTCCAACAGAACAACCGAACCTACATAGTTAGAGTGTTTAGTCAGAGACAATGGACAGGAGGACAGTGTTCACAAAGAAAAATGGCCAGGCACAGTGGTGCATGCCTGTAATCCAGCAGTTTGGGAGGCTGAGGCAGGAGGATCACAAGCTCAAAGTCAGTCCCAGCAACTTAGTGAGGCCCTAATCAACTCAGCATGACTCTTTCTAAATAAAATACAAAATGGGCTGGGGATGTGGCTTAGTGGTTAAGCCCCCCTGGTTTTAATCCCTAGTACCAAAAAAGAAAAACTGAAAAGAAAAAGAAAAATGGTTCCTTAAACTCTTGGCCCAAAGAAGTCAAGTTTGCACTGTGATCAAACTAAATGAATTTACATAGTAATAAATAAAAATATGAATGTCAGATGATTTTTTTCTTATTCCTGCATATTCATTCTGATGGCTAAGTTAGGTGCCTAGACTCCAAATTAAATTTGTATGAATTAATGGATACTAAGAAGTTGTGTGACAAGTGACTGCACAACTGATTGCTATACATTCTGGATTTTATATCTGGTTATCCATTTTAAAAAAAGCAAGAAACAGCCGGGCGTGGTGGCACACACCTATAATCCCAGCACTTGGAAGGCTGAGGCAGGAGGATCTTGAGTTCAAAGCCAGCCTCCCCAACTTAGCGAGGCCCTAAGCAACTCAGTGAGACCCTGTCTCTAAATAAAATACAAAATAGGGCTGGGGATGTGACTGAGTGGCCGAGTGCCCCTGGGTTTAATCCCCAGTACCAAAAAAAAAAA
>JAJEJO010001151.1:124909-138944 GCA_020662805.1 Glaucomys volans | reverse complement strand
TTGTATTTTTTTTATTTAGAGACAGGGTCTCACTGAGTTGCTAAGGGCCTCACTAAGTTGCTGAGGCTGGCTTTGAACTCGCAATCCTCCTGACTCAACCTCCCAAGTCGCTTGGATTACAGGCATGCGCCACCATGCCCGGTGTATTCTCACTTTTTGAAGATCATGAATCCCCAAGGAAAAGGTCAACATGGCTCCCACTTACCAAGGACGTGGACCATTTGCTGGCCAGGCTGGACCTCAGCTCTTAGTCCTGATTCTGTCCATACCAATGTGTGCTGGATGCTCCCCCCATACGCTCCGGAACCCGTGTCATTTTGAAACATTGTCAGAACTGTCCTCCTTCCTCCACCTGCCCTGTGCTTCCACTTCCACCTGATTCTTCTTGACCTCCATGGGCTGCCATGTTCTCCTTCAAAATATCTTCTAGTCCCTTCCTGCCTTCCTCACCACCCTTAATTAGGCCCAGGTCCTCTTCCACTGGCCTCCCTCTCAACGTCTGTCTCAGCCAGCACACGTGCCCTGGAACACTTTCCTCGGCCTGGCTTTCATCTGGCTCCAGTCCTGGAATCTCTAAGGTCACCTGTTCCTTGTGTGTCAGCAAGCCTGGCCCACCCCACATGACTCGTTGCAGATCCCTATTCACTGATTCCCCACCAACCTCCTCACCTCATCTGCTCTGCGGGGGGAGCTTTCCTTCCAGGTCCCCAGTCAAGAACTTGCAGATCATCCTGTTTTTCCTCCCTCCCTCAAAGCACCCAGCAGCAAGTCCTGCAGATTTTACTTCCAAAACATTAACCTACCTGCCACTCTTCATTCCACGCTCACCAGCCTCCTTCAAGCCAACCCCCACCCTATAGAGACAGCAACTCTGCTCCCTCAGCTCCTGACCCCTCCAATCCATTCTCCATCTAGTGCCCCAGAAGTAATCTTCAAAAATGTAAACCCGTCAGGCCATGCCACAAGTGGTTTGTCATGGTGCTTAGTATAAAACCCCAAATCCTTGCCTCAGCCTCCAAGCCCTGCATGGCTGACCCTCTGCCTTCCTCTGGGATCTTAACTCAATGGGCCATGCTGGTTTCTGCAGCTATCTCCCACCTTCCACCAGGCTCTGGGCCAGAAGCATTCATTGCCCACCCCGGCTCTGCTTCTTGGCCAGCAGACACCCCTTGCCTCTCTGGTCTTGGCTTCAGTATCTTCAGAAAAGCCCTCCTGGACTTTCCTAAATAGTGCCCCCCATTTCCCACGGTTATTCGTATCACCCACCTCAATTCCTTTGTGCATTTTAACCCCATTTGCAATTTCTTTGTTGTTCCTTGTGTCATCTTCCCCCTACTGGACTCTCAATGCCAAGACCAAGTTTATCATTGTAACCATTGCTTCTCCAGCCCCCCGGGTCAAGGCTCGACTTATGTTAGCTGTTCTAATTGCTGCCTTGTCATTGTTGTTTCTTGACAATTCTAAACTCTCCAGATGGAACGTCCCTCCCTCTAAGGTGTTGTGCCCTTCTGTATCTTCTCCCATCTCCTCGGGTGCTCCCTCCAGCAGGCATCCTGACTGTCCCCAATGTTCAGCCTTTCCCATCAGTTGTTTAATTTATTTTCATTTTACCCCTCTTTGACTCAGTGCTATCTTTCTTCCACTTCTAATACAAACCAGCCACAGGAGTAGTTTATCCCTCACTGTATTTTCTCACTCCTATTTATTTCTTCCCTGTATTCACCTTCTTCTTGTTGATTGTTTTTATTACTCAGATTAACTTCAGAACCATTCACAAAAGTTTCAAGAAGAATCCCTCCCCCTCTCTGCTTCCAGGGGTGCCCCCTCCCCCACGCCTCTATCATGCTCCACCCTCTCACAGAGCCTTGGTGCCTCTCCGGTTCCTTCTACCCACCTGCACCTTGGTTTCGGCTTTGCTCCATCCTGTTGCTTCCCCTGTGGGTGCCTCCTTGCTGACCTCACATGCTCTGAAGCTTCCGCTGCCATCCACACTCCTGGTGTCTGGTCCAGGACCCCAGCCTAGCTGGTTCTGAGGCCACCTCTAACCAGCCATCTCTCTGCAGGATATTACACTCCAAGGTCTCCCAGAGCAAACACCATGAACTCAACATGTAGAAAGTCAGTAGTTATAGCTTGCATTTGGAACATCCCCCAAAGTCTCATGTTGAAGACCTGGTTCCCAGTGCAGCCATGTCCAGGAAGGGGGGCTTTGGGGAAGTGAATGGATCATGAGGGCTTTGACCTCAAAGTGGATTAATCCATTGAGAACTGAATGGAGGTGGTGAAACTGTAGGCAGTGGGGCGTGGTTAGAAGAAGTAGGTCACTGTGGGACTTCTTGTCCCTGGCTCCTTCCTTCCCCCCTCCTCCTCCTCTTCCCCTTTCTCAGCTGCTATGAGGGAAATAGCTCTCCTCTGCCATGCCCTTCTGCCATGATTCTTCCACCTCACCACCAACCTAAAACAATGGAGCCAATTCACCGTGGACTGAAAGCTCCAACACTGTGAGCCAAAATAAATCTTTTCTCCATTAAGTAGATTTTCTCAAGTAGTTTGTCACAGTGATGACAAGCTGATGAACATACACCCTAGCCACCTTTTCTCACAGGCCATATCTCCTGCATGGTTAGTGAATCCATCTAACCTGGGACTCATCTCCATTCTCCTATAAAACAGCCCTCACTGCCTCTGCAAAGTTAGTCCCTTCTCTCTTAAAGTCCTCTGAGCCACTGGTCCTGAATGGGGACGCCAAAGTCATCAGGGTGTGGTCTCTCTTGACTTCATCTATCCCTGCTCCTAGATGCACTCTGCTTCTGCCGTTCTGCACAGTCTGGGATTTCCTGTCTTTGTCTTGCATGGCCGTGGTAAATGGTCATCTGTAATGGGGGAATAATCCCTAATTTGTAGCTTTTGCTGGCTTCTCTGGTGTAATTGGCTCATCATGAGCAATCTCAAGTACTAACATGACTTCATTAAAGATGGAATTGGAAGAGATGTGTATAGTCACCATTGATAGTATTTCCATCATATAGACATGCTAGAACTAAAAAAAAAAGGGCAAAAATAAAGAAAAAAATAATCAGGTAGTGATACATTTTTACTATTTATTATCTCCATTTTCAATAGAATTTATTTAATTGTAAACTTATAGAATTTAATTTTTAATAAGGACTGCATTTAACAACTAACTGGCAAGATTCCTAAACATTTAGCAGTTGGCCCTCCAGAGGCCATTTGCGGCAGCTCCCATGGGCAGCTCAGCCCCTTCCCAGAGATCCCTCCTCTCCACCAACATCTCAGCAACACTTACTCTTCCCTTAAACCAGCTCTGCCCCCACTGGGAAGGTGCCCCTCTTCCACTCCTCCACAGCTCTCACCTGTCACAAAGATCTGTTTATGCATCTTTCTCCTAACCCACAATTTCTTTTTTTTTTTAAATATTTTTTAGTTGTCAATGGACCTTTATTATTTATTCATTTGTATGTGGTGCTGAGGATCAAACCCAGTGCTCACACCCCAGCCCCTAACCCACAGTTTTTTCAGGGCAGAGGCCATGTCCCCTTCTTCTGTATAGTCCCAGGATAGTGCCTGGTTCACCCAGGAGGCAGAGAAACTATTCTTTCAGGGATTGAGGTGGCGTGGTGGCACATGCCTGAAATCCCAGCTACTCAGGAGGCTGAGGGAGGAAGATCACAAGTTTGAGGCCGACCTGGGCAGCGAGACCCTAGCTCAAAATAAAAAGGGCTGGGGATACAGCTTAGTGGCAGCATGTGTGAGGCGCTGGCTTCAACCCCCAGTACTGCAAAGAATAGAAAAGAGAATTGCAGGCTCCTTTCTGTCGGCACCGCTCTCCTCTTCCCTGTCACCATTCCTGATCACTTTGGGAGATTGGCTGCCTTTGGACGAACTGACCGAGCAACTGGAGCATTTGCGAGCGTGAATCGTTTACTCGTGTGTATTTGGGGTAAAAAGAATTCTGCCCTCTCAGTTGTTTCCCAGACATGGTGTCTCCATGCCCATGACGATGATGGCTCATGCCGACAGTGTCTACGGAATGCAAATTCATGAATTGTGAGAAGGCGATTAACTTTTCCATTAGCAGTTCTATCAGTGAGGGCTCTCCAGAGAGACAGAACCACAGAATGGGTGGATGGATGGATGAACAGAAAGATGGACAGATGAGGGAGATTTACTAGGGGAATTGGCTACATAATTATGGAGGTTGAGAAGGTCTCTGATAGCCTCTCTGTAACCTGGAGTCCCAGTGGTTGGCAGTATCCAAGTCCAAAAGCCTCAGGACCAGGGAGTCCACGTTGTAACCATTGGTCCAAAGCCAAAGGCCCAAAAATGGGTTGTTGGGGGTGGGGGTGGGGGTCAGCACTGATGCAAGTCCTGAAGTTCAAAGTCCAGAGAGCTTGGAGCTCTGATGTCCACAGCAGGAGAGAAAGGACATCTGAGCTCCAGGAGTAGAGGATTATTTGTCTTTCCTCTGCCTTTTTGTTCTATCTAGGCCCCAGCTGATTGGATGGTACCCACCCACATTTGAGGGAGAATCTTCCTCCCGGGGTCCACCAACTCACATGCCAATTCCTCTGGAAACACCTGTGCAGACGCACCCAGAAATAATGCTTTACCAGCTATCTTGCTATCCCTCAATCCAGTCAAGTGGACGTCTCCAATTAATCATCACAGAGACCATTTAAGGTAGTTTCACATTTGATGTTCTGCAGCATCCCAAGTCATGGCCTGGACTTTTTTACTGAATGCAAATTAGCATTCAAGGTCGTCATTCTGACTGACAGAAAGTCAGAGGAGTCCACTAGGAAGAGTTATCTGTTGGATGGAACAAAACATCCATCATGTGACAGGTGCTGTATTAGCCATGGGGATGGATCGATGGAAAGGAATTTGTAAATGTACTGAGGATATTTTTGAGTTTTTCAATGGGATGCTTGTCATTTTAATGACATAGACTCTAACTTCTAAGCCTTTTCAGAGCGACTCACAGTTTTGTAGCCAATTAACAGCATAGGCTGTTGTCTTAGAGATACTCATTTCCATGCACCTACAGAACTTTTAGCTCAAGTCTCACTCGGGGTAGTGGCGCACTCTCTAGAATTATGTTATACTTCACTAGGATGGCTTGTTTATATAACAGAATGGTTTTGTTTTCCAAGAAGATTCAACAGTTCCATTAAGCAACAGCAAAAGTAGTCGTCGCTACTGCAGAGCAGATTTCAATCTCAGCAAGATTTATATTTCACAAATAAATATTTAAAAGTAAGTCAAAACAGAGCTAAAATCAACAATATCACATATCCTCAAACTATGCCAGTTAGTCTGGGTGCATAGCTTATAGAAACTGGGTGTTCCCAAAACCCAAGAGAGATTTTACTCTCTCCCTAAAGAAAAGTTGGGGGCCCTCAAGATTTAATCTACATACACACATCCGTCTGAAAAGAAAAATCCAAAGACTGAGGTCACTGGGATTTAATTCAAATTTGAGTAAGTAGATTTTTAAAAGAACTTACTTTAGAACTGGATTCAACCTGGAATGTGCTGAGATTTCTCAAAATCTGTTTTTATAGGGAAACATTTCTTGCTTACAATGGGTATAAGTCTGTATATACTCTGCATGTGGCTTACTCTGTCACATCTGATAAAGGGTCACATTTGTGGTGGGTAGATGTTTCCCAAGGTTCTAAGATACATGAGCAAAGATGTGGGGTAGGAAAGAGTAATGAGCTGCTGTTGCCCATGTTTCCAAAGAGAGCAGCACCTTACAACCCTCTGGAAGCCCAATTATCCCCATTGGGGAAGGTCAAGATGGCGCAGGCAGGCTCTTTGCCTGCCTTTGAACAGATGCAGCTCAGGAAAATTGTCTATATCTGTACTCAATGGTTCCAGACTGGAAACGAATTCATGATCTCACTGGGTTTCCTGGGACAGAACACCGTGGAACTAACTTTCGGAATCAAAGTCTAGATGTGGCCTAAGGACTCAACAACAAACTTAAAAGAAAAAACAAACAAAAACAGGACTTTTTCACTCTGACTAGAACCACATGGGCATTTAATTCTAAAGGTGGAAATTGCCAATGACCTTTGGTGAGGGATATTTTCTGGACATTTAAAGCATGATCTAACTGCTTTATAATGCTTCCAGTGCATGGAACGTACTGTGCCGTGAGTGGGAACGTCCCTTTAAATGAGCAAAGTCTGAAATTGGCCCGCCGGACAGTGTCCCTGGTGAGGTGGGATTTTCAGCCTTGCACTTGCTGGCCTGAACCTTTCTGAGCCATTGCATTTCATAAATTTCAGGTGTGTGCCCGAAGCAGATGGCTGAGACATAGGAATGGTCAACCATCTGGGCTCCGTGACTTCCAGCCCCCAAATTCAAGGCTCTCAAATACTGACCTTGGCACAACTGGAATTCATGTTGCAGAATAGTCTTCTGCAGGTGGTAATTCAGTATCTTACATTTTCTTTCTTACTGCCCTCCTCAAAGAGCAGCAATGTGTAGGAATGTTAAAACAGCTTTCTTTCCCCTGTGTGCTATGAAGCCTAGGTAGAATGCCTTTCCAGAGCAAAGGAATTTAAGCCAAAATGTCCCACACTGTGGTCAAGGCTGAATTCCTATTGAGCAAATATGCACAGATGCAGGGAGATGATATTGACCCTGCACTCTCTATCACCGATGGGGGGAACGAATTCCCGCAGTACGTGGTAATCCTCGTATCAGATGCTTTGGCTCAAGCCCAAAGTGTCTCCAGAACTTTTTTCCTTTTATAAAAGTAGTACATGTTCATTCTAGATTTTAGGGATTTTAAATGTAAGGAAGAAAATTTATTTTGCTTTCTCATTTATGCATGCCAAGGTGCCCTTTGTCCTGTTTCACATGTGGTGTGCCTAAAAGAAGTTAATATTCTTAGAGACCTAGAAAAGAAGGTCTCTAAGAAGGAGCACAATGAGCAGGAGGGACATGCAAGAAGCAGAGGTGGAATAGATTCATTTCTCCACACTCCCATTCCCAGTTTTGGGGGGAAGATGGAGAGCCCCAGTATTCTTATGTGGAGAGCACGACACCTGGTCAGCTACCCTTGAAAAATGGACCATGGCTGTACCTCACCTGTACTATGGGCATCGCAAGGAACCTGCAGGGGTCCCTTGATCCACCCTCCAGGGAGGGGCTCCTTCTGTTTGAGGGGAAAGAGCAGGAAAGAGCATTTAGGGGGAGGCATGGACCTTTCCTATCCAGAGTTAGGTCCAGAGAGCTCCCAGCATTGGGTCACTGAGGTCCTTTCAGAACACATTTGTGTAACCACCCCCGATGATCCTGGGTAGTTATCTCAGCTGTGTGAGTTGCAGGACCCACCACGCACTGGCCCAGGGAACACGCCGGAGGTCGAGCGCTGACGGAAGTGCATTGTCTGCTCCTTTGACAATGGCTTCCCAAAAGTACTGGAGGTGGAGAGTAAGTCTGGGGTTCCTTAGGTTTGTGCAAATGTTTATTTCACACCCTGATTTTTGGAATGATAACACCCACTATAGACTTAAGACTATGATCACCCAGACTGTCCTCAGACCCTCGTTGGATCCCTGTATCCCATGTAACTGCTTTTCTATAATTTATCATTGAAGCCACCTTACCTATGGCTCTAGAACTCAAGAATTCTAGAGTTCAAGGACTATGAGCCTTCCAGTTTCCTCTGGAGGACCTTTTCCTCCTTTTTTGGTGGTCCTAGGTATGAAACCCAGTGGTACTTTACCACTGAGCTGTGTCCCCAACCACCACCACCACCCCATTATCTTCCTCTTCTCCTCCTGCTCCTCCTTCTTCCTCCTCTTCTTCTTCTCCTTCTCCTTCACTTCCTCCTCTTCTTCCTCTTCCTCCTCTTCCTCCTCCTTCTCCTGCTTCTTCTTTGAACCCAGAAGTGCATAACCACTGAGCAACATCCCCAGTCCTTTTTATATTTTATTTGAGACAGGGTCTTGCTGAGTTACTTAGGGCCTCACTAAATTGCTGAGGCTTGCTTTGAGCTCATGATCCTCCTGCCTCAGCCTCCTGAACCACTGGGATTACAGGTGTTCACCACCATGTCTGGCCTCCTTTTCTTTTTGAGATAGGATTTCACTAACTTCACCCATTCTGGCTTCAAACTTGTGATTCTCCTGCCTCAGTCTCCCAAGTTGCTGGAATTACAAATGTAAGTCACCACACCCAGCTCAAATTTTCTTTATAACAGTGTTAAGTGTGACAGATACTAAGTTCAGTAATGCAGACATAGAATCTATACCTTTCTCTTCAAAAAGCAGGTGCAAACCAGAGTTATGGTATTTGGGGCCCAGTCTCCAAAGCAGCCAGGATAAATGGGGTGAAGGTTCTACCTCTTCTCCACTCAACAAAAGCAAGTCTTGGCTGCCAGCCTGTTGATGGCTGGAGTTTCCTCTGGGTGGTTCCTGTGGCTTTGTGTCTCCCTTTCCCAGTGCCTTCTCTGTTCCCTGTCTCGTCTGGAGGATGTCCCCAGATGTCCAGATGGCATTATTCCTTCACTGCAGGCAATTCACCTGAGTAGAAAGAAGTAGCTTGGAGCCCTCTCTCTCCCTCTCTCTGGTGTTGTGGAGAGCTATCTTCTCCCTGTCCTCAGTCCACTTCTAGATTGACTCAACCCAGGGCCTGGGCAATCATCAGTTCTTCTGCTTACAGTCTGGAGTACACGTCTGAACCCCTCACTGCCCCTCAGGTTTGCTGGGGAGGTTGACCGGGGCGATGTGTTTTAGGCTCTGGATGGCTCTCCAGGCAATGGCTAGTGGTATGATGGAAAAAGCCTCAGGCAGGGGCAGGGAGGAGCAACCTGGCTTCCAGCCTCTTCTTGGCCCGGATTCACGGACCTGGCCAAACAGGAGTATAATTGCTCAGTCAAGTGGACCATTGTCAAGTGGACCAGACTTGCCTGACTCAGGGAGTAGTGGTCACCATCAGCTGAAAGAACAGATGCAGAAGTTCCAGGACAAGATGAGAAAATATGGCCCTCCAAAACTCCGTGAATAATCAGAGAAGTGAGAGATCACACTCTATTTATGTATAAATGCATTCTACTGTCATGCACAACTAATTAGAACAAATAAAATTTTAAAATTAAAAAAAAAAAAACCCTCCAGTGAGAGATTCTAGAGTCTCATGACTTTGGGACTTGGGAAAAACGTGGTGCAGATCCTGGAACTGAGCAAAAAGAGAAAGTCTGCGTCATGAGGAAGTGAGCTTCCCAGACCTGGAGGAATTTAAGCAGAGACCCAGTGATTTGGTGTCAGGGTGCTATAAGGGTCGAAGGCTGACTAGTGCCCCAAGTCTGTGGGTGGTGGCCAGACATTTCCAAAGATCCATGATTGTCAGCACTGACCTTCAGTGCTCATGTGGCCTCTGCCTCCTGTGGTCTCGACTTGGGTCTGATGTCCTGGTCATGTGGAAAGTTCCCTGGCACAGGGCACTGGTCTCTTCTATTCCTTGGCATCTGTCCTTGAATCCCTCAGCCATGGGTCCTCCACAAGGTGTCCTAACTGGGTGATGGCTCTTCCACCCACAGCCATAAGCCCAGTCCTGTCTCAAGTCCAGACTGACTTGACCAATATTCAAGTTTGTTGGGAGGAGAGGTTTCTATGTGGCACTGGAGATGAGGACGATCTGAATCTCAACTTTGTCACCCAGGGATTTTGATGTAAGGAAAAATGAATTTGAAGCTGACATCAGGATTCGAGTTTGAGAAAAGAACTCTGGCTTTGCTGTGAGGGAAATATAGGGAGCAGGAGAGACTGGGATGGGGTAGAGGAGACAGAGCGGGGGGGGCGGGGGAGAGGAAGGAGAGAGACACTCTATTCTGCAAAGTGGTCCCCATGTGACTCCCAGGTCTCACTTTGGCAATTTTCCTAGTTTCTAGGCAGCCTGGCCAGGCAGACAGAGTAATTTGGTCAATTCCATGGAGAGGTTACCTTTTTGAAATGTATTATTCTAATCAGCAGCTTATTCGGCAAAGCAAGTGCAGTGAGTTAACACACCCCAAACTGATTTTGTTGGTAAACATCACCCAACTGTTTTCTTATTAATTTACCTTGGCAACACCTCTCCACCATGCAATTATGTAGGATTCCAGACCCGTATTTACTCCCGTCCCACACACACCTTATGTTACCACAAGGAGGGGGAGCACAGCTTCTCCTTCCTGCAGATCCTCCACTGATCCCAGTGGGAGATGAGACAGACACAGACTCCCCGTGGTGGGGGGCAGTTGAGGACAGGGGTAGACCCAGGGCTTGGTAGGAGGTTGCCTCAGTCCTCATTCAACAGGCGAGCAGGAAGTAAGCCCACCCACCCACAGGAACGCTAGAATAGGTATTTTTTTGGGGAAAAAAAACTTGAAATAGAGTGAGGAGTGCTTATTGTAAAAGAAACAAGTTTAAAACAGTTCACATCAATTCTTAGGGAGGATAGATGATTCTGGACAGTTTAGTTTATCTGTTCGGAAAGAATGGGAAGCCAGGGTCTCGGAAGGCCACAGAGTCACTTAGAGAGAGAATAGGGAGAACTTCATTCAGAGGCCAATGAATTCCCTATCACACTGCAGCTCTTCAGACCCACCTCAGGTGCCCCTGGAGGACCTGTCTGGAGGCTGGGGTGCAGACAGAGGGGAGTCCTCTAGGTGAGGTTCTTTCACCCAGATTCTGATTCATTGGTCTGAGTAGGGCTCAGACTTCAGATTTTAAAAAATCTCCCCTGGCTGGAGCATCACAGCACAGGTAGGGCTGAGAAACCCTGTTCTTCAAGTGCACCCAGGTCAGTGGCAGCCCCTGGGAATTTGCTCGAAATGCAAATTCTCAGGTCCCAGCCCAGACCTCCGGAGTCAGAAACTCCCGATCTGAGGCCCAGTTGTCTTTTGAACAAGCTGTCGTGATGAGTCTGCTGCTCATGGAGGGCAGGGAACTGCTGCCCTGGAGACACCTGTACCTCCGGGTGCTCCTTCTCTCACAAATCACTGGCCCTCTCACACCCCGTTCTCTCAGAAACCCCAACCCTGGCGGCTCACCCAGCCTTGAAAACTTGGAGCCTTCCTGTGGAGCAGGAGAGGCAGGGCTCGCTCCAACGCACTGTTCACCTCTGAGCTGAATGGACGCTTCCAGCAGGTGAAGAGCGAAGCATCCTGGGGAAGGCGTACCTTGATCTAATTCGCACAAAGTCAGCGTTTAACCAACTCTTGGCTCCTTCCTGGACTCCCTTCCCCTGAACTCCTTCCAACCTCCCCAGTTCTATCTCAGGAACATCCTCTGCATCTACCCTGGCAGGTCACCCCACTTGTTTCCCACCTTAGCCCCACTCCCCAGACTCCTGCAGGATTCTCCCGGAGGGTCTCCTGCATGAGACGCCCCGGCCCCAGCATGATTTTCTCAACGTCGCTGGTACCTGCCTGTTCCACCCGCTTCCACACGGGCTCCGACACCTGCCCGTGCACCTGCCCACACACGTGCGTACACGTGAGCGCAAGACTCCTCTCCAGCACATCCTGCTGCCTGTAGGGTAAAGTCCGCATGCCCGGAGCCTCCCATCCACGGGCACCTCCCTCCACCCAGCCTTATCTCTCACCAGCCTTCTTGCTGAAACCTGCCTCCGGCCAGCCTGGTCCACTGGTAATAACCTTGATAAGATAAGCTAGTCAAATTAGAGACATGACCCTGGAACAGGTTGGGCAGTCAGGGTGTCAGGCTGGGGCAGCTGCAGAAACTTCAAGTGCTCAGGGTCAGAATGGACACACTTGGGTCTGTGAGTTCAATGGAATGACGACGTTCCTTGGAGGAAGGTGCCAACAGCTCAAGGACTCCAAGGTGTGTCCTCTATCGCTTCCTTTCCTTGTGGTTTTTCACTAGTTATATCTTTCTTCGACAATCTAGCATCAGAAACGATTTTGTGGTTACGTCAATAAACTGATATACTTTGTAGGAAATTTAACCAGGTGCTCTGATGATGGCAATAAACCTCAATTTATTACAGGTGTTCTAGAGTGGGCACTCAGCCTACCTTCAGAATCCAAAGAGCGCTGTCGCCATCTGGTGGCAACTACCTAAAATACAGTCAGAAGCGCTTTCATGCATTCATTCAACAAACATTTCCCGAACATCTACAAGCTGTCATTCTCCTGGCCACTGGGGATATGGTGCTGAATCAGATATCATTGCTCTTCTCAAAAAGCTGACATCTAGGGTGTGAAGGGAGGCAACCCCAAGGGGATAGGCTTGGGGTGCTATGACAGGACATGGATTGACTGTCCATCATCTCTCGATGGCTTCCTTGAGGTGATATCTGCTCTGAATCCTGAAAGTAGGAGGAAGGAGCCTGATCTGCTCCGGGAGGGTGAGGATACAGGGTGACAGAGCCTGTCCTAATTCAGGTTGACACAGGTGCAAGGCAGTCCGGGACCTCGGCGCAGACAGGAGGAGCTAGGAACCGTAAAGACAGGTGCTTGGCCAAGTGTTCTCAGTACAAGGTTGACTTTCCCAAGCAGAGCCAGTCTTTCTGATTGCCTTGTTCGTTGGGGTGTGGAGAGCCGAGCCTTGGTTCAAGTAGGCACTATATTCCGGCGGGTCTGCGGAGCGGTGGAAGATGAGGACACCCACGGGCAGCTGCAGAAGCTTCACGGGCCGTCAGCAGCCTGCTGGCAACAGCTGGAGCAGACTCCCTTCTCACCGCGCAGCTCCGGGGAGACAGTCAGGACCACTGGCCGCTCGTCGGGCCTCCGCACCTCGGAGGCTGGTCTCTCTTCATCCCTGACCCTGGACTGGCTCCTGGATATGGGCTTGTGGAGCCCCACTCACCACCCTCCACCACGCCCTACTGGTTACCTCCTAGGCAGGATCTGGACTGCGCACACCCAGGAAAGGTCCCTACCTGTGGCAGGAACGCTACCTGTTCACCCAACCTGTTTCCTTGCCCCCTGTGCCCACTCCATTCCCAGCCTCCCTTGCCGTGAGGTGTGGCCACATGTCTGACTTCTGGCCAAGGCAAAGAAGGTGGGAGGTTTGCAGGCTTCCAGGCCCCACTTGTGAGACACCCTCACATCACCCTCTCTCTCTCTCTCTTTTTTTTTTTTTTTGGAACTGGGGATTGAACTCAGGGGCACTTGACCACTGAGCCACATCCCCAGCCCTATTTTGTATTTTATTTAGAGGCAGGGTCTCACTGAGTTGCTTAGTGCCTTGCATGACTGAGGCTGGCTTTGAACTCACGATCCTCCTGCCTCAGCCTCCTGAGCCGCTGGGATCACAGGCGTGCGCCACGCACCCGGCACCCTTTTCTCTTTTTCCCATCTGCCAACTGGTTTCAGATGCTCCTAGCAGATGACGATGAGGTCACAGAAGGAAGGATCCTGAATCCCGAATCACTGTGTGGAATCTGCCCACTGAGCACCCACCTCTGGACGTTAGTGAGAAGCACTGCTGTGGTGTGAAGCTCTCGGGATTCAGGAGCTCCTTGCTACCACGCCTCTTCCCTCCATTCCTCCTCCAGACTCAAGTCCTACACCTCGGTTGCCATTCCGGGTGGAGGGTGGGCTCCCATTACCCAGTGCGGTAGTCCCTCAGTGGCAGTCATTGCTCAAACTTGATTGACAACCAATCTTCAGCTTTGTGATTCTTATCATGGGCCCTCTATGTACATGTCATGGTGCGCTCCACTCTGTGGGGGACATTCTGGTGCTGACAACTTCAGGAATGACACTCATGCTCCCTCTCTGTCAGATTGTGGAGGCTGAATTCTGTGTTCTGGACCTGCCGTCTGACCCTTCCCTGCCATCTGTCCCCTCCCTGCCTGGCCCAACCCAGTGGTGAGGAGGTGTAAAGTGACTGTTCTAGGCACTGCGTCCCCCGAAACTCCCCAATGTGCCTCAGGGCCACCAAGCAGCACTGACTCTGCATGTTTGCACCAGGAACCTTGAATCGTCACCAACATGTGGCCACATTCAGCCACCAGGAGTGCCAGGAGAGACTCAATGACAATT
>JAJEJO010001151.1:106353-124509 GCA_020662805.1 Glaucomys volans | reverse complement strand
TCTCTTTTTTTTTTTTTTTGGAACTGGGGATTGAACTCAGGGGCACTTGACCACTGAGCCACATCCCCAGCCCTATTTTGTATTTTATTTAGAGGCAGGGTCTCACTGAGTTGCTTAGTGCCTTGCATGACTGAGGCTGGCTTTGAACTCACGATCCTCCTGCCTCAGCCTCCTGAGCCGCTGGGATCACAGGCGTGCGCCACGCACCCGGCACCCTTTTCTCTTTTTCCCATCTGCCAACTGGTTTCAGATGCTCCTAGCAGATGACGATGAGGTCACAGAAGGAAGGATCCTGAATCCCGAATCACTGTGTGGAATCTGCCCACTGAGCACCCACCTCTGGATGTTAGTGAGAAGCACTGCTGTGGTGTGAAGCTCTCGGGATTCAGGAGCTCCTTGCTACCACGCCTCTTCCCTCCATTCCTCCTCCAGACTCAAGTCCTACTCCTAGGTTGCCATTCCGGGTGGAGGGTGGGCTCCCATTACCCAGTGCGGTAGTCCCTCAGTGGCAGTCATTGCTCAAACTTGATTGACAACCAATCTTCAGCTTTGTGATTCTTATCATGGGCCCTCTACGTACATGTCATGGTGCGCTCCACTCTGTGGGGGACATTCTGGTGCTGACAACTTGAGGAATGACACTCATGCTCCCTCTCTGTCAGATTGTGGAGGCTGAATTCTGTGTTCTGGACCTGCCGTCTGTCCCTTCCCTGCCATCTGTCCCCTCCCTGCCTGGCCCAACCCAGTGGTGAGGAGGTGTAAAGTGACTGTTCTAGGCACTGCGTCCCCCGAAACTCCCCAATGTGCCTCAGGGCCACCAAGCAGCACTGACTCTGCATGTTTGCACCAGGAACCTTGAATCGTCACCAACATGTGGCCACATTCAGCCACCAGGAGTGCCAGGAGAGACTCAATGACAATTGAGAGAGTGTCAACATCTGACAAGCTGAAACCACATAAACTGAAAAAGGGGCTGCACTGTGAAGGAGATGGGATGGGACACAGCAGCACCAAGAACGGTCCATGGTCGACAGCACCGTCTGCCTGCCGATGACATGCACACTCGGTCAAGGTCTGAATGGTGGTGTCACTTCAGCTCCCTCAGTGTGTGACAAGGTCTCCGGCTGAGGTTGACGGGCAGGTGTCAGCTTATCATCAGATGAGCTCCATATTTATTTTAATAATGAAACCAGATGGGATCCACTTGACCTAAGTAGCATCACAACACTCGCCTGCTTAAACTTCCTCAGTGGTTGCCTTCCCCCTTTGGAAGGCATCTTCATGTGGCCGGCTGGGTCTTAGATGACCCCCTGCTTATCTCTCCTGCATCGTCCTGTCCTATCTTGCCCCCTGCTCGATGCCTCCCAGCCCCTTCAGTCTCTTCTACTTTCTTCAGGCATACCTAGCCCAGTGCCAGCACCCAGTACAAACTCAATAAATAAGTCTTGAATGAATGAATGAATGAATGAATGAATGAATGAACGAGCCCACGTGAGAACTGACCAGAAGGAGTCTTAGTGGGCAGAACCAACAGGGCTTGGCGACTAAGTGAATGTGGGGGTGAGGATGAGGTGAGAAAGAGAGAAGAGTCAAGAATGAGCTCAAGTTTCTGGCCTGGGGGCTGAGTGGAGGGAGGTACCATTGAGTGAGATAAAGAACATGGGTTGAGGTTAATGGAGGAGGGAGGTCGCAATGATGAACCCCGCTTTAGAGAATTCCATTCTGTAGCATCCGTGGGACAGTCGTCAGAGGAGCCCGGTGGGCCGCTGGGTCTACTGGTTTGAAGCTCAAGAATGAGAATCACCCGGGCAGAATAGCTTGGGGAGCCCTTGGCCTGCAGGTGCTAATGAGAACCAAGCAAATGGAAGAGAGCGCGGAGCGCCAGGCGGCGTGGTGGGACAGTGATGTATGAAACATGGTCCCTGCCCTCACAACCAGTACAAATCAAGATCTGACACAGACCTGAGAGCTGTTTATGCACCATCCACATCTCCATAGCAACCACGGAGGGAGGCGAGAGCTCTGCCCTTATCGCAGGCGGGCTATGCACGCAGATGGCTGATGTCTCTCCCAGGTCCCCGAATGCAGGGGACGTTCTCACTCACGGGGACCTACAGATAGCAGCACCTGGAGGTCCAATTGCCCCAGCCAGCCCAAGCCTGTGTCTTCTCCATGCCTCAATCATGGCACCCACAGGTGGGGGCGCCTCAGCCCCTTCCAGATCTCTCTCTCCACACACACCACTCTCCAAGCCATCGTGGGGGTGGCCGTGATGACCAACTTGCCAAATCCAGAGCTTCTGTAGCCACCTCCCTGGGTCTTCCTGGAATGTTCAACACCCCTGGGCACTTCCTGCTTTTGCCACTGTCCTCTGGTAGCACTGGTGAAAATGATCACAGGCCACATGCAGTAGGAGCTTACTGTGTGTCCGAGTGCCAAGACGGCTCCTTGGAGTGCCTCGATTTCCCCAGAGCTCAGTGTGACAGACGGAGCTTCGAAGAGGTTGCACAGCTTTCCAAGACCATCTGAACTACTGCAGCAGCAGGTTTTGAACTTGGATCATTTGAAAATAAAAGCTACACTCTTAAGCTCTGACATAGGCCCCTCTGTTGGTTTTCCTGCCTCTCAGGTCTCTTCTCCTCCATGCTTCCCAGGTTGCCCTTCTTAGTGTTCTCTCCCTGTTCCCTGCAGCCAGTTTAATCTTACACTTTTGCCCTATCTGCATGCAACACACTCAGGACAACATTGTTCCCCTACATCAGATTTTTCTGCTGCCCTCGGTAGGTCTGGCCACCACCTGAGCATCTTTACCTGGGCGACCACCAGGGCCTTGCACTGAGCATGCGGGTGCTGAAGCCACTGTCATTTCCCACGTGTGGTCCTTTCCCTGAGTCCTAACCGTGCTCTGTGGCACCACCGTGGGCTCCATACAGCCAGGAATTTAGGAATTATCTTTGACTTCCCTCTTCTCCACCCCACACTCAATCAGCGACCAAATGCTACCAGTCTGCGTCCCAGTGATCTCGAAGGCCAGGCCTCCTCTTCCCATTTCCACGCCCACTGCCTTATTTAAGCCTCATCTCCTACCCACGTGATCTGCAGCCTCCTGGCTGAGCTCTGCACCTCAGGTGTAGACCATCAAACCTGCCTCCTGAGGATATTTCTAGAAGCAAACCTGATCCCCTTGCTGATCAACTTCAGCTCCTGTTCTGAGTTCTCTCTGACACTAGAATAAATGTGAACTCCCTGGTGTGGCCCACAATGTCCTGCACGATCTGTCCCCGGAGCACCTCCCCATCTCCCCACTCTTCCCAGCTTCCGATGCCTTACAGCCAGTGTTAGCTGTGCCAAGCACATCTACCCTGCTCTCGTCAGTTGCTGAATCAATCTATCTAGTCTGAGCTCCAGTGTCATTTATTCCAAACCTTTTACGCATCTCCCGATCTCTGATTTTTGTCCCTTCTGAGTCCTGTACATTTCTGTGCCATCACAGCTATGGCGGATGGAGCTCCAGCCTGTTTCCCTGTGCTGGGGGGTGAGTCCCGTGCTGGTGAGAGCGGGTCTTACATGCTAGGATTCTAATCCCAGCGCCCAGCACCTAGTTCAGTGTTCGCTGACCACAGGAGTGAACGATCGGGTGAGTCCTCTTAACCTGATCTTACTTTCTCCAAAATTAGACAGAGTTCCTAAGATACTGGACGACATGGAGGAGATTGGGGGCAGCTGAGGTTTTCTGCCTTCCAAGGGGTCCCCTGGATAATCTAGGGAGCAGATCACAGGCACACGTTAACCTCTGTTGTCCCTTACTGTGCCACTCGGCAGCCTGGGTCAGCGGGCATCAGTAAACTGTGTCACAACCTGCACTGGCGTGGCACGCTGAAGATATTCTACACTGTGGTGTGGCTTTAGGTTTATTGGAAAAAACACTGAGTTTTAAGTGGGAAGATTGGGCTTGAGTCTGGCTTCTAGAATGTTCTGAGTGTCTGATATCAGACAGCATGGCCCGTCCCTGAACGTCCTCCAGTTTCTTCAGCTTGGAACCCAAGGATGAAAAGCACTGCTCACTTCCTCCTGGGGTGCTCTGAGGCGGAAATGAGGTGGCGTGTCAGAGTTGTTTGTCCTCGTAGCTGCCGGGGGGCCCTGCATGGCCTCTTCAGCCTCTGCCTCGCTCCTGTCAGGGACGTCAAGGTTAGAGCCCAGCAGCTGGGAACCTTCCGCTGGGAAGGAAGGCCCCACGTAGACATCTGCACGGGCAGTTTTTAAACACAAGGAACATGGAGGAAATACCACAGAATTTATGGAGTGAAAGCTTTAAAAAGAAACACAAGACCTAAGTCCAAACAATCGACTCAGCTCTGGGGAGATGTTGGCCTGGAGGCAGGAGGAGAAAAAGAGAGACTCGGAGAGGGTGGAGACAGGGAGGAAAGCTCTGTGGGGCGGCCCCTCTAGTGGGGTCAGTGGGCCCCTGCACACACTCAGGGAGGGAAAGCCAGTTGCTTGTGTGTAGGGCAGAACATACCAGCATCCTTTTTTCCTTTTGTGATATTGGGGATCGAACCCAATAGGACAATCTACCTCTGAGCCACACCCCCAGCCCTTTTTATTTTTTATTTTGACACAAGGTCTCACTAAGTTGCTTAGGGCCTCTCTAAGTTGTGGAGGCTGGCCTCAAACTTGTGACCCTCCTGCCTCAGCCTCCCAAGATGTTGGGATTATAGACATGCACTACCTCACCCGGCCTATCAGAATTTTTTGATTCTGGGTTAATTCGCACATGCCTTTGGGTCCAGCAATTCCACTTCTACGAATTCATTCAAAGTTGGGAAAACGTGGACACAACTCAAATGCCATTCAACAGAGGATGCACCAAGTGAATTATAACACATGTGTAGATTGGAGTCCTAGGTAACAAGTGGTATATTTCTCTAGGTGTGGACATGGCAAGGTGTTCATGACACAGTAAGTTAAAAAGACGACTTGCAGAAGGGCACGGACATGATGATCCTGTTTCCACAAAAACTACAAAGATACACACTTGCACTTGCATGGAGAAAGACACGGGGGGTGGGTACTGATTTGTCAGTGGGGTTCCTTTGTGGGAGCTGGGATCATAGGATATTTGGCATACCTTTCTGTGGAGTTTATTTTTTTATTTTTATTTTTTGGAACCAGGGATTGAACTCAGGGACACTCGGCCACTGAGCCACATCCCCAGCCCTATTTTGTATTTTATTTAGAGACAGGGTCTCACTGAGTTGCTTAGGGCCTCGCTAAGTTGCTGAGGCTGGCTTTGAACTCAAGATCCTCCTGCCTCAGCCTCCCAAGTCGCTTGGATTACAGGCATGTGCCACCGTGCCCGGCTTGGAGTTGATTTTTTAAAAATATTTTTTTAGTTGTCAATGGACCTTTATTTTATTTATTTATGTGGTGCTGAGACTCAAACTGAGTTCCTCACACATGCTAGGCAAGCAATCTACCACTGAGCCACAGGCCCAGGGCTTGAGTTGATTATTTTTAGTAGACATATTGTTAAAATAAAAATGTCCATAAAGTAGTTTAAGGCCTAATGGTTAATGATGGCAAATATCAGGCAATAGTCCATCCTCACCCTGGAAAGATCCTACCCAGACTCCCTGCTCTGCACCACAGATATTAAAATTGCCATGTGTCCGTATCCATGTTACTTTCCTGATGAAAATCCCTGAGAGCTCTTCTTTCTGACCCTTTCACTTCACCTGGGTTAATGTACCATCCACGACTCTGAGTATCATCTCCGCCCTGCAGCAGGCACAGAAAGGTGTGGAAACCCCTCTACAGCATTCACAGTCTCCACAAATCACGAGTCCCCTGGGAGGGACTCCAAGCACGTCAGTCAGAGGATGGCAGAGTGAACTCAGTGCCGTCCGGGGAGCTGGCAACCCCTCAAGAAAGCTGGACATCTCTGGGCCAGCCACCAGCATGCCAAGTCATCTCCATGAACGGGAGGGACCAGGGCCAGGTGGGTAGCAGCATGTCAACAGGGAGATGTGAGGGGTGTGGCCTAGACCAAGAGCCCAAGAAGGGGACTGGAGATCGGCCTCTGTCACTGGACAGCGATGGCAACTCATATCCACCTCTTCCCTCTATTGGGTTTCTCTTTCCCCCTCTGCAAATGAGCCCTCAGTGGTCAACATTTCTCAAAGATGTGTCTTACAGCTCTGCATCCGGGGTATGTGAATAAATGTCCCTGAAGACGGATTCTGTGGTCAGGTGCACTTGGACAGCACTGCTCTCCACGGCCCACGGTGGGATGTCCCCAGTGCCCATCAGCAGGTTCAAGTCCCTGAGAGGTCATACAGAAAATAAATGTATGGATGCTTTCCCCAGCCTTGTCATGTTTACTTCACCTCAGAATCCTTTGAAGTATTTTTTTTCCTGCGTGTGTGTTGCATGCACTGAGTTAAGTCATGTCCAAGGTCACTTCTCCCAGGCTGGACGCGTGGCCATGATGAACTTGCTGCTGCTGGACGGCACTCTGCTGCATGGTGGCTTCTTGGACTGAAGACAGAGCATCAGCCCCTGTGGAATGCAGGCCTTGTGACCTGAGAGAGAACACCCAGGTCCCCTGTGTTGGACAGATGGGACGGAGGGGAGGGGAATCCAAGAGGGCTGGCTGTAGCCTGGGACACCTGTCCAGACGGGGTGCTGCAGCTGGGGTCACTGAGGTGGCCTACAAAACAAGGGGACAGGGCAGCCCAAGGGCAAGGAGGTGCTTGGTACCTGTGTGGGTCACTCTTCTTCGTGGCTGTAACGCAGCTATTTCTCTGGGTTTTAATACCACAATTATGCTGATGACTTCCATGCTTGAACAGAATGTTTGAGGAAGAACGGATCTTGGGGTCTCACAGCCTGGGCCTCAGTTTCTTCTTCTGTGAGGTGGGGCTAATCCACGAGCTTCACCTTGTGGACTTGCTCCTGAGGATTCATTGAACATGAAAGCTCAGAGAATAGCAACTAGCACCTGGGTACTCCATAAATGGGGTCACAGTTATTAATCATGGTTATTATTTATATTTTTGGCTGAGATTCCTCTCTGACTTGACAGCTCCACTCAGACATCTCCCAGGCACCTTGACTTTAACAGGATCAAAATAGAATTCATGATTTTCCCAATACACTCCATCTTCCCAGTCCTCGTCAATGGTGCCCTACAAGTCAGGAATCTGGAAGTTGGACCTGGGCCCTCCTTCCACTTCCCTTCCACAGCAATCCACCATGAATTCCGTGGTGTCCACCCTGACATACATCACATCCATCCAGTCCCTCCCATGTCCCCTCCCATGTCCAGGCCTCCTCATGTCTGGGTGAAGCAGTCGACTTCTAGAAGGCTCTGCTTTTGCCTCCCAGTGAATTCTTCTGTCTCTGGAACAGGTGTAAATGTGGACACGCTAAACCCTGAGGTGACTCAGAAAATGAAACCCAGGCTTCTGACAGCGACTCAGTGGATATCTGGCACCTGGGGACCTCAGCTCTTCTTCCCAGCTGCCCTGCCTCCAGCTGGCCTCCTGGACTCATTCGCACTGGCCTCTTTGCAGTGCCTACAACACTGGTGCTCCTTCCTGCCGTGGGACCTCCATGCCTGCCCCGAGGCTATGCTGATGGCTCTCTACAGGATGAACTACTCCTCCACCGGCAGGGACACGTCTTGGCTGGAAGCTTTCCTCCTGAGACAGACTTCCGGTGCCTCGCCCTGTAGTGGGACATCCCGAGTCCCATCACAGCCCGGGCCTGATGGCTTTGCAGCCCTTTCCTCCACCTGCTACTCATCCTTCATCTGTCTCCCTGTTTTGCTGTCCATCTCTTTCCGGGCTCTGGTGCTGACCCTGTGAACATGGCCGAGAGCCCCCACATTGGACAAGGGGAGGGCGTCTTGATGCACGGTTCCCCTCTGATCCACCCTTCCCGTCACCACAGGTGGATTAGGCTGACTCATAAGCAGAGAGTGATTCAGTCTACGTCAGTCAGATGGCTCAGAGCTGGAACAAAGGACCCGCGCTGGCCTGTGGGTGTGCTTTCAGACACTCGGGAAACCTTCCCACTCATGGTGAGGGTTATGACCTCACCATGGCTCACCTGAGGCAGGGTCTGTGGTCTGCTCCGCCAGCCAGACGCCGAGGACCCTCCCAGCCAACAGGGTTCATCAGCCCAGGGTCTGAGGAACCTTGTGGGGTGGTCCGTTCTAAAGCAGGGAGTATTTTCCATCAGGCTGCGGCTGAGCCCCAGATTTTTCTGGGCCCTTCAGAAAAGGTCCCTATCTTCACTTAATTATGAATTTTAAAGCAGTGTGGAGATGCATGTTTCGGAGGAGAAGCTTTTGGGGGGACGGCTTGCCGGAGTAGCAGTCTGAGGCTTCCACCATTTCGTTTCTCAGCAAACATGGGACCATCCATCTGCTCTTGCTTCCCAAGGAAGTGGACATAAATGTTTGTTGACAGTGTGGTCATCAAGAAGATCAAGTTGCTGATTCACCGCCTTACCCTCAAACACTGTGTTTTTCCCTCCTCTTCCTTCCTCTTTATTAAGAGGCTCTCTGAGAAAGAGCACACTTTGGGGGATCCACTGGTGTAACGTGTTTGGGGTGCTTGTTTCCTTCTCTGCCACCTGCAGGGCAGGGACATCGCCCCCCTCTTTTGTCTGGAGGACCACCCCTCTGGCAGCTCAGTGGAATGATGGAAGCCTTGGGATTTCTGAAACTGGAAGTGAGTGGCCCCATGGTGACGGTGGCCCTGCTGGTGGTTCTCCTGGCCCTCCTGAAATGGTAAGTGCAGCCCCCAGGGACAGTGATGTCGTCAGCCCTGGAGCCCTGCTGCTGCCGGGGTGGGGTACGTGGGAGTGTGTTTTTCTTCTTTCCTAATCTAGAGGGAGTTGAGTATTAACACAGATTCGGAATTAAAAGCAAACAGGCAGGTTAATCTTTTGCTAAAATGCATGAGATTGAAGTGTCAGGAAACACTGGTGATTCAGTGGCTGGGAACGCCACACATAATTAAGTTTGAAAGAGATGGAAAAAGAAACAAATTGGAAAGGCGTTCGACTTGGGGAGAAGTCTATTCTCCAACCCTGTCATAGCTTCTCACCTCGTTTTTCCATGATCCTCTTTGTTGGATTTATGGCAGATTTGGCCTCTTGGTTCCTATTACAATAAAAACAGAAAAGACAGGGAATCTGTTTGGCAAATGTGGGCCACTTCGTGGGAAGTAAGTCATCGACAGGGATTTCTGTGGACTTAGGGAGAAACGGGTAGAACTAATTTCTTAATTTTCTAATATCTAATAGAAGGGAATAGATTCCAATGAACACGTGCAGCTCCCACAAAGTCTGAGATCCTGAAAGAACCTTGAACTTGAACTGCCAGTTGCTCCCCTGTGGTCTTGTTAATTCAACCACAGATCTTCTTAAGCCTGGATCTATGATGTCTGGAGATTGAAGACCTCACAATATGCTACATTTGTGCACATCCACCCTGTCAGTTCCACACAGTGGAGTCACCTACTCCACGAAGCACCTGGATTCAGGTGGCTCTGAGTTTTGAGGGGAAAGTGGAAAAAAAGAATGGAGTTTGAACAGAATTTCGATTTATGTTTCCGGTGGTAATAAAGCCTCCTGTAGATTAATAACTGGGAAAGCACTTTGAAAAGCATCAAGCATTATGCAAATGTGAGGTATTATTCTTTTGGAATTTGCATAGCTGAAAGTGGAATTCACGTTTGATGTTCTATGATGATGAAATTACTTCTTGGAAATTGGCTCTGAAGCCCGGCTCCAGTCCCAGTGCTGTTTTGCTTTTTAACTGGTTTAATTATCTTTTTGAACTTTCCTATCTGTAGCTCATCTGGCATTGAAAGCAGCCATATGCAAAACCCAGAGCAAATGGGTAGCCCTTGCCCCCGAGCCCCCAAGAAAATGGCTCAGCATGTGTCTGTGCCTAGCAGAGCCCTACACGAGGCACAGCATGCAGTAGGTGCATAGTAAGTGTTGGCTACTATATTCACATGTGCAACTTAAAAGTCGAGGAGAATATGTCTTGGGGCCAGAGGTGTAGCTCAGTAGTACAGTGCCTGCCTAGCAGGTATGATGTTTTGGGTTCCATCCCCTGAAGCACCCCCCATTTTTAGTGGTTTAGGTTTATAAGTTTATTTTTAATTTCTTGCTAATATGCTTATTGATATTGGTTTTTCATCAATAGCTACACTCTGGTTCTCAGACTCTGTTCCCCCGAGTCCTCCAGGGGGTCTCCATGTTTATATGGTTCCCTTTTCTCCACTTTATTGTGCCTTTTCCTTTCTGTATTCTTACCTAACTCCCAGCTCTGTGCCTGACATACAGTATGGCCTCAATAGATGCTGGATGAGCGGATGACTGGGTGGCGTAGATTAACGTTGCTGTGATCGCGCAAAGGGGTCTGCGTCCCGGCTGATAAGCTGCGGTAACAGGGTGTTTACAATCGGCTCCCAGCAGCCACTCACAGATCCCACACCGCTCGGCGAGGCAGCTGTGCGTGTGTAATCTATTCTCAGGGCCCAATTAATAACTGGGTTCAAAGACGCAGAGATTAAGATAGCGGCACGAAGCCCAGGTGGTGCATAGGAAGTGAGAGCTGACTTCCATTTGTTATCACCCAGATATTTATTGACCTGTTAATGTGTGCCAGGCAAGGTGGGGGGCCCCGTGCAAGGTCAGGGAACAGGAGATCTGGGTCAGGTGCCCAAGGCAGGGAGACATGGAGGCTCTGGGGTGACCTCGATGTCTGGAGAGGCTAATGCTGAAGGGGAGGGGGCTTCTGGAGAGAGCGCCCTGGCTCTGGTGCTTTTGGGTCCACCCCTGGATCCAGCTCGAAGGTGACCATCCTTGGGCTCTCCACCCTCCTCCTCCAGACAACATTCCAGGAAATGACGGAGCAGTGGAACTTTGGGGAGTGGGGAGCTGGCAGGGGGGCTTTGACCGCAGTGAGAGGGTTCACAGGCAAGCACCTGGACACATGGAGGCACTGGCAGCCATCTTGCACCTGAGGGGCAACTGTGGCCAGTGGAGTGTTCCAAATGACAAGCACACTGGCCCTTCCTTTAGGAGTGACACCTGCCATGGGGCCAGGTGAGACTGCATTGGAGAGCTGAGCAGGCAAGATCATCAGGGACACCGAGGTTTCATTTTGTCCCCTCAGCCTGCGAGTTCTCTAAGGGTGTGGGCAAGGTCCCCTCCTCGTGACAATTCTGGGAACTTCAGATGCATTGCACAGAGGCCCCATTAGCATTTGGCTAAATGAAGTCAAGTCAGTAAGTCCACATCCAGCAGCCCAGGACACAAGACTTCCAGTGTGGCCCATTAAGGGCCCCTTCGCCTGCCTCCCCCTCATCCTGTGCTGTGGCCGGTCGAACCGTGAGCAGCCTGGCCACGGTCGCAGGGCTGCGTGCAGGTAGCTCCTCACTTGGAGTGTCTGTCCTCTGCTCTTTCCTTCAACTGCTAGATTGGGGGCTTTTCCTTGGGGACCTGTTTCCTGTTTCCCAAAGGCACTCGTAAATCCCTCTCAGCACTGCTTTTATCAGATTTCGCATCCCATCTCTTCCTCGCACAATGCTTGGCACATAGTTGGCACCTAGTGAATGCTGGCTGAAGGCCCCTTCCTGCCCCTGGCCTCTGCCGGTGCTTTCTTCCTCTGGTCTTCGGTTGGCCTCCACGCTCCACACAGATCTTAACTCTCTTGCTGCATGACTCACCGCCTTTCTGGAAGCCTAGTGTGTTTCAGTGTGAGCCAACTTGCTGTCTGCTTTTCTAACTGTTGCAGATGGCCTGTCTTTTGTGAAGCCACTCACCTTGCAGCACAGAGACCATGCATGGACTTCATGAACCTTAACTTAAGTGTACGCATGGATTTGGGAAGAAGACAAATTTCAATAAAAAAGAGACTGTTATAAACTAGGTGTGGTATAGTTTGATAGTTTTCCCCAGATTGCGTCTGATGCCATTTTCAATGATGATGGTCTAAATCGACAGATATATGGCTGAGCGAGCGACCTGGGGTGTCAGGGGCTGGGGTTGGAGATGGAGCTGGGGATGTAGATCACGTTAGCTGGAAGGACAAGAAGCACATGCTAAATGATTGACATGCCAGGAAAAATATTTTAAAACTCATTTTCCAGCTGGGGTGTAGCTCAGCGGTAGAGCACTTGCCTAGAATGCATGAGACCCTAGCTTTGATTCCCAGCACCAGGATAAAACACAAAAACAAACAAAAGAAATCCTCCCATTTTTTCTGTATAAAATGATTTGAAATTCTTACTCCAAGAAATAAGTTGCATGACTTGAATGTTGCTCAAGGCGACCTTAAGTACTAGTGTATTTAAACTTTCAAAGCAATGCCTAAGAACTGGCAGCTGGATTCCTGTTGGGAGGATAAAGATTTCTTTATTCTTTAAGAAAGAGTATAAGGAAATAGCCCAAATATTAATAGTAGGTTTCTTTCAGTGGTGAAGTTATGGTTGATTTTTTTTCTTCTTTTAGTCTTTCTTCATCTTTCCTATTTCTTTAATGAGCATGCATACTTAGCAAAGAATGAGTAATTTTACTAAAGAATGGGGAAATTGTTCCTCTCTAGTGATGAAGAAGAAAGCAGTTTCATGTTTTGGGCGTGGAGTTCTTGGGACACAAGGTTCACCGTTTCTACCGGGGGAGTAGAATGTCCAGGGGACTTGGAGTAATGGGGTATTTTTGGCTGACAAGGCTGTGAGCCCAAGAGTGTGGCAGTCTAAGCAGCTACAGGAACATGGAGGAGAAGAGTTGTCTGGGAAAAGTGGAAGGGCTTTTACTGCCAGGCTGCTTTGAAATTCAGGTACTAAGACCCAGAGGTACAAATCCTTAAAGTAGGAATCAGAGTTAGGTAGCACTCTGGCCAAGCTCTTCCTAAGGCCCATTTGAATTAAAACGTGAATGGGGATTATTAAGACTTAAGATGGGGCTGGGGTTGTGGCTCAGTGGTAGAGCACTTGCCCAGCATGTGTGAGGCACTGGGTTGGATCCTCAGCACCACATAAAAACAAACAAATAAAATGAAGGTATTGTGTCCATCTACAATTAAATTTTTTTTTTTTCAAAAGACTTAAGATGGTCACAGGAAAGTCCACCACTATGCCTGGAAGTTTCTGTCTCAGAAGCCAGCTTGCTGTATCTGTGGGAGAACTGGACTCCAATTCTAGACCCAGAGAGACTCCCTGACTATATTTAAAAGAAACCATTGGGGTGGTTGGTATATGGGAGCCACATGAGAAATCTTGAACTCATCCGAGCAGGAAGGTATTTGAGAGCAGTGTCCTTCATATCTGTGGAGTCTGGGTTCAACCAAATGCAAATTGAAATATTTGAGAAAAAAAAAATCCTGGTAAACTCCAAAGAGCAAAACTTGAATTGGCCACGCACAAGCATCCCACTGAATCCACCAGAGTGAGTGACGTGTGGGCGAGTCCTGCCGCCTCCACCCACGTCCACACCCAGGTCTCACTGATCCTCGGTGTAGTTAGGTCTGCGAGGCTTGCAGCCGCACTGGGCGAGGCAGGCGTCCCCCACCTCTTCCTATTTCAGCAGCGTAACCACTGTCCACACAGCACTGACTGCACTGCGTGGGGCGTCGTAAGTAATCCAGAGAGGCTTAAAGTGCTCAGAAGATGTGCGTGGGTTATTGCCATTTTATACGAGAAACTTGAACATCCTCAAGTTTTGGGCATCCTGCAAAGGCCTGTGGATACCAAGGGATGACTGTGTTCCCCTATCCAATCAGAGTGGAGGGAAGAAGCATCCAGTCTTGGAATGTGGGAATTTGCAGACTTAGGATCAGCTTGGCTGCCATATTCCACATGCTGTTCCTCCAGATGTTGGCATGGTAGGCGTCTGTCCAGGCCCTTCTTAGAGATTCATAGCAGGTCAAAGGCCCCAAAAAGGCTTTGCAATAAAGAACCTGTTTAACTGTGGTGAACGGCACTTACTTGATCTGGTGAGACTGTGACCGGCCGTGGTGGGAGGGGCAATCAGGACCAGCTGGGACATCCCTGAAAAGGATGTGTCTGTGACCTGGTGGGAGTGGAGGGGCTGCTGAATGGAGGAGAGAAACGTTAAAATTACACTTGTGCAGACTCTGAGCTTCCAAGGGTTGGTGGCTTGTTTACTTCAGGACCAGGAGGGGATGAAATCTAGAGGCAAAAGTAGGGCCAATGAGTGGGGCTGGTTCAACATCAGAGAAAAAGAGAAAACACAGCTGTCCGGCCAGGTAGCTGGGATACACCTTGGCAGGTTGTAAGTGTCCCTCCATGTCCCTCAGGAATGTCACCAAAGCATTTGCTGTGTAATGTGGGAAGCTGGCACAGATGACCACGGAAGCTTCTAGATCTGAACTGGATGACTTCCATGTTGGTTGGTGAATGCCGTAGCACAGGCGAGTCTGTCCTAACTCCAGCAGTTGCTCATGTGAAGGAAATTGGACATGATGCAAGTGATCGGTGAATGACTGCTCCTTTTCTGCCCCCCTAGTCATCCTCAGTGACAGATCCTAGGGCTGACGGGGTGTCCCAGCAGCTGGTACTGCTCCCTGGAAGGAGCCTTATGCACGACTCATTTCTCCCCTTCTAGCTCCAGCCCCTGGTCCTTTCTGGGTCAACAGCCAGTCAGGCATGACTTTGGAAGGGTCCTGGGCTGGGGCTTAGAATGCAGGCGGCAGAGGAGAGGAGGGAATGCTTTAGGTAGGGAAGTTTCCCAGGCAAAGTAACGTTAGAATTTGTGACATTTGGTGGAACAAAACATTAAGGGTGTGAATAATGGACACAGTTTAGAAATTCATTTAAGAGGCTGTGGATAATTCCCAGTGCCCCCCAGCACCTAGAGAAGGATGCGAGCTACTTCCCCCTTTTTTTTATTTTTTGTATTTTTGCCTAAGATAGGCTGGGTACTTGGGTTTAATAACTCAGTGATGAGCTTGGAGATAAAATCGAGCCTGCTTATGAAAACTAGGTCTGTGCTTCCTCCAGGACCATTTCCACATAATATTGTTTTTTGTTTTCTCTCTTTTAAATAGTTATACACCATATCCCTGTCCTTCTCCTCGCTTTATTGATTTTCCAGAGCAAGAGTACGAGGTGTGACTATAAAGCAACGTGACTGATTATTTTAGCATACACACCAGAACTTATACAGCCAAATGAATTTCGTGACCTTCAAAGACATCTTCCTGGTGGCGGCCCCTCCCTGCAGACTCGCCTCCATCAGAGAACACAGCCTCAGGACCCTCCTGGGCGGTGCCTGGGTCTGCAGTAGTGGCTGTAAAGCCCTCGAGGCACCAGATCTTGATTGAGAGTGGATTGAGTTTTTAAAACAGACCCATTTGGGGCGAGTGAGTGATTAAACCGGGGGATATGATTTTCAATCCAAAATAAAATATGATTATGAAACAAGGAGACAGTTGTTTATTCAAGAGGGGGATGTGTCCTCTGGAAGCCTGCAGATTCTGCTGGAGGCCTCGTTCACTGGGCTCACGAGCTGTTTCTCTGTTTTATTTTGTTCTTTTGTTTTGTTTAAGAACACAGTGGCAATAGTCGCCCTACTTAAGGTCGTAGATTCTCTTATCTAGGAAGGAATTCCGATTTCTCCTCGCGTCTATTCTTTGGGCAGAAATGGAAGAAGAAACTCATTTGTCACATAAACACAGCAAACCATCGGGTTTGTGTTTGTCCCTTACCGAGCTGCTGGAGCACAGGGTCGGTGCTTCTCTCCTGGGAGGAAGTGGTTTTCCCAGGAATCAAGCTGTTGGATGACTCCTCCTCCTACCCCCAAATGCCATGGGAATAAACCTCAGAGGCTGTCGCCCGCCATGAAGGTAAGCGCAGGTCTTTGGGAACCTCAGTAGAATTACAGGGACTTGTTTCCGCTTGCAGGAATAATGTGCCTCTGGACATGGGGATGAGACTTTGGGGATGGAGGGACAGGGAAGACGCTTGCACTACTGTTGACTGCTGCTTCCGTGATTAATCGCCACCTTGTTCCTGGTTTGCAGAAATGTGATGTCACACAGCTTCCTAGAGACTGGGCTAAGCAGGTGGTGTGGGCAGACCCTGGAGTCCCTGGGAGCCCTGGCTTTATTGGGCTCTTTGACCTCACCACAGAGTCTCCCAGGGTCACCCTACACCTCTGTGGGTGCTTGCAGAGGTGTGCTGCTCAGGGTTACTTCCTGGATGTAGTTCCAGAGAGAAGACCACATTTTTCCTCCAAAGTGTCTGGAAAAATGACATCAGAGGCAGTCTGCACAGCGAGCCAACCTCTGCCTAATAATGGCTTCCACCCAAATCCTGTCTTCCCAAGCGCAGCATCAGGGGAGCCAGTGTCTGGCACCCAAACCAGCAGCCACCTCCGTATTCTCCTTAGATCCTCCTGCCTCTGCCCTCCTCCTGTGCACAATGTCCTCTTCTCGCCCCTCGTCACACACACAGCCTCCTGTTTTCCTAAGTTCAGCCCCTCTTTCAAAAGTTTGTCCTTACGTCACTCTGCTGGTGAAGGTCTCTGTTACCAGGCCAGCCCCCAATGAGCTCTGCCCCCTTAGGACTCTCTGTCTCTCTCTCTTGGCACTCTCTTTTTGTTTTTTGGTACCAGGAATTGAACCCAGGGGCACTCCACCACTGAGCCACATCCCCAGCCCTATTTTGTATTTTATTTAGAGACAGGGTCTCACTGAGTTGCTTAGGGCCTCGCTAAGTTGCTGAGGCTGGCTTTGAACTTGTGATCCTCCTGCCTCAGCCTCCCAAGCCGCTGGGATTACAGATGTGCGTCACTGCGCCGGGCTTCTCTTGGCATTCTCTACATTATTTCCTAAATGGAGGGCCTGAATCTTAAACCCCTGAGTGCCTTGTTCATAATAGCTGCTCAATAAATGTTAAGAATCATGATCATGCCACAGGTCATGGAGATAGCAGAACTGCTTCCAGATGATCACGGTCACGAAGTGTGTGCACACAGGTGTGCGCGTGTGTGCTTACATACGCAGGGGCAGGTAGGATGGATCTCTCTCCAACTTGCACTAGTGGCTCCTAGTGGAATGCCTTGCACTTGGCTTGTTGAGAGAATAAGTGGATTCCTTCTTAGTTCACACACTCCTTGAATGCCAAAGGTTTTCTGAGCTGTGTGCTGGTCTACTTCACTGGCGTGCTGAGGACAACATTCTCATGAATCCTGGTAGAAAGTGATTGCCACTTGCAGAATAAGACTGCAAAAGAAGCGGGCAGAGCCATTTAGCAGATGTGGTACGAGGGGGTGCACAGAACACTGGGGGTCTGAGAGGGGTATCTTGATACCACATGCGATCCCCTGCAGAGAGGCAGCAAGGACATTCCTCCCCTTTACTGTCCCGCTGAACAGCCCGTCCTCACAGTTCAAAGTAACCGAAGCTCTCCACCAGCAGCCACTGTCTCTGTTACCTTCCCCAGGTCCTGTGTCCTTTTGTCCAACCACAATGTATATTTGAGTAGTGATTGATGGATTCTCCCATCTTAATTATTCAAAGGCAAGCTGATTGGAAGCTCTGCCAACGAGACGTGCCGATCGGTAAGATCACCAAGCACCGGTGCAGCAAGTTAGAACTCCACTCCAAAGCAAAGCGACTTGACATTTGAGCTCACCTGCACCCTCTTACTGTCAACAAAGGCATGATTTACATTAGGCTCTGAGATGAGGGAAACCTCTCCATGGCTTTCCCATCTTCCCAGGCACCAAGGCATCGAAGGGAGGTTAAAAACCGCACGCTGCAGGTTTTTAACCCTCTCTGTGCAGAGTGGGCAGAACCGGTCACAGCACCTCCTGCCGTGGAGGACTGTGGAGGGAGGTCCTGGAGGTTTCTGGAAGCGAGGCATCGAGGAAGTCAGCCAGGCCTTTGCAGGGCAGTGGCCGACACGCGGCCTGTGCTCTGAGCCCTCCGGCGAGTCAGGCACCCTTGCTAGCCGGCTTTGTCCAGGTACAAGAGGACCAGGAGGACCTGCTTCTGAGCACAGCACACGTGTCCTACTAGTCCGGACTCCACGAACACCCCTGGGCTGGAAATGGCCCCAACCGGTTCCCTGCCTCCTGGCTTGTGTTCCTCCAGTTTGCGCTGCC
>JAJEJO010001151.1:66189-95919 GCA_020662805.1 Glaucomys volans | reverse complement strand
CCCAGCCCTATTTTGTATTTTATTTAGAGACAGGGTCTCACTGAGTTGCTAAGGGCCTCGCTAAGTTGCTGAGGCTGGCTTTGAACTCGCGATCCTCCTGACTCAGCCTCCCAAGTCGCTTGGATTACAGGCATGCGCCAACACGCCCGGCTAAATCCTTTAAATTGTCTGGTGGCAAGGCTCCTGCAGATCTGGGTGACTGAGCTCTTCTCCACCTCTGCGAAACCCAGCTTCACTACCTGTGTCCCTGGAACCGAGAACCTGGGGCTGTTCTCAGCATCCTCCCGGGCAGGCTAGCTGTGGGGAGGTGGCAGGAAGCCACGAGAGCAGGAGCAGCCTCGGGCTCAGAGCAGATTCTCCTGCTCCCAGAACTGGCAAGATGAGGCGGGGCTGCCCTGGGGCTGCTGCTGGCGGCTTTGAAGTTTTCAAACATATTTAAATATGTTTATATCCAATGTCCCTCTCCGTCCTGGAGGTCACTCTTCGGTGCAGGCTTTCTACGGCCTCTCTAGAGATCCTGGATTTTTCTGGTGGGAGGAGGAAGAGCTCCATCTGGTTGAATTCAAATACCCAACACTTAAAAAAAGACCCACCCGCTAGGTACGTCAGAAATACCAGTCACTCTGCCGGCTTTGGACGTGTTTCGTGGAAGTGAAGGTTGCGTGCATGTGTTTTCATGTCGGGACGCCACGCGGCTCCTTCATTCTTTTTCTTTAATTCTCACTGGGAGGAAAGGGCAGGATCCTCCAGATCCTCCAGTGGCCACCTGCTTGTAGGGGCAGAAGCCCAGGAACCCCAGCTGCGCTCCCACCCACCCCCCAGCTGCAGGCCTCTGCTGGGTGGTTTCCTGGGACATCCCTGGAAACCATTTCCTCTTTGGATGTCCCTGGCATTTTTTGTGTACAAACGAGTTTTGGTGGGAAACAGTGAGCGGCAGGACCATTTGCCATCTGGGGGTGATGTTCAAGGGATATTGTGCGCGAGTCTGAAGGATCATCAAAATAGGAACTGTGTATTTGAGCGGGTGCGTCCTGTGACAGGTGAGCAGGTGCGTCCTGTGACAGGTGATGCTTCTTTGCTACAAGGATCAGAATGTAAACGCCTAACTAACTGCTTGCTATGCGCTGTTGGGTGTCTGTCTGGCTGGCTAGGCTGTAAGTGGCATGGGTCAAGGTCATTGGCACCCAGCACTCAGCACCCAGCACCTGCTGGCATGGAGGAGGCGGACAGCGAAAGGATACCTGCTTTTTCGCTGTAACGCACTGACCAGCATCAGCCCGCACACAGCCTCGGGACTTGCTACCAAGACTTCTCCCCTTCTACGGGGAAACTACCATCATAGTTTGGAATACATCCCACATCAAATACAGACCAACTCTCTTTAGTTCTGAGATATGAGATTCATCTGGACCAATACCCCAGGTGTATCTAAGAATGGACTGAGATCTCCTTTGTCATTCTCTGTCAAATTATCGGTCAAGCCACAGAACCTAAAAAAACAGACTTCATTTTCTCCCACAACCTGCCTGGAGCAACCTTGAGGATGCCATTTTCCTGGCAGTGGTCCGTGGACCATGGCTGGCAGATGAGATCATTGTGAGGGGCACACAGACTTGAGGTCTTCCCTTGTAAAGGGTTTAGTTTTACCATCAGTTTTTATTTCTGGAAGGGGAACTGATTTTCCCTTATGGTCATCACATAGAGTTTCCTTTTCAAATAAATGCATTTATTTAAAGGAAATTGGGAAGTAGGCAAAAGCTCATGCCATTTGCAGAGAAGGCCAGAACCACCAGGGTGTTCTACAAATGACGGGCATTAGGAGAGTTAGATCTTAGACGCCTGGAGACTGAATGACTTCATTGACTTTCTTGCCCTGAAAACTTAGGCTAAAAATGGAAAAGTTAACTCTCTGCACTACAATAATCATCAGTAGGATAACTTGTTTTTGAAGTTAGGATATTTCTGTAAAGTTCTCATCCACTTGGCTTTTAGGATCGTGCTGCCCAGGGTGGAGGCTGGGTGTGGGAGCAGCAGCCTCACCATCCGGGCCTGTCCAGTCGGAAGCCAAGGGCACCCTGTGGTGCTCACTGGGCATTTCTCTTTTTCAGGCACACCCAAGTAAAATCTGGATCTGTCTACATTAGAAGTTGTTGAGGTGGCTGAATGATGGCTCCCAAAGATGTCCACGGTCTCAGTGAATTCCACCTTAAATGACAACAGGAGTTTTGAAAATATGATGATGTTGAGAACCTTGAGAAAGGGAGAATAGCCTGGATTTTCTGGGTGGGCCCCAAGTGTAATCACGGGGTCCTCGTTAAAGGAGGCTGAGTGGGAGAAGGCAGAGCATTGACTGGAGGCAGAGACTGAAGTGCCCTGGCCACAAGCCAAGGGGAACCTGGAAGGAACAGCTGTTGCCTTTATACCAGAGAGACTGATTTGGGACTCCTGGCCTCCAGAACTGTAAGGGAATAACTTTGTGGTGTTTTAAATCACTATGCTTGTGGTTATTTGTTATAGCAGCAATAGGAAACTAATACAATTGAGGAAAATTAGCCGACTTTAAAAAATGCCTTCAATTTCTGGCAAGATTAACCATAGCAATCATTTCCATAAGGCACCACTATACATTTAAGGTAACTCTAGTTACAAAGAACTCAATTAACAAATTTCAAAATCTATTTCTAACAGGCATTTACATGGCTAAAGTATCAAATATGATTTGCACATTTCACAATGGTGACATGTGATACTTTGTATCATTTTGAACTCACGGATTCAAACATGTTTGCTGTGTTTTGGTCCATTGCAATGATTATTTTAGAGATGAAACTGTCAATGTCTTGTCAGTGTAAAGCCAAGGAGTTAGCGGGCCTGTTCTGGAGACTCCAGGGGAGGGACTCGTCCTTGCCTCGCTGGCTTCTGGCCACGGTACTCAGATCTCTGCCCCTACCTTCCCTGAAGTAAATGGGGGTGGGTGGGTGATAGCTTCCAACTGGGTGGGGAGTCCTAGTTTAAACAATTGTGTACTTTAATGCATCCCAGGGTTTCTGGCGCTAGCAATTGGTGGACGGTGATGACAATGATGTTGTGCAGATGGCTGAGGAAAAACAGGTTTAGAGGGAAAATTGAAACCAGATTCAGATATTTAAATTTCAAGATGCCTAGTAGACCTTAAAAGGGTGCAGTTAAGTTGAAAGTTGGATTAAAAAAAGCCTGGAACTCAGTGAGAGACGGAGCTGCCGGTAGAAATGCAGTCACTGCCTTGCAGGGGGCACCTACGGCCATGAGGCTAGTGGAAGGAAAGGAGCCTCAGGGACCGCGAGGGATGACCCCAGGGGCGGGAGGGGTGACGTCATGGAAATAGAGAGGAGGGTTTCAGGAAGGGGACGCGCTCAGCCCTGTCCAAATGCTACCGAGAGGTCAAGTGAAAAGACCAGTGGGAAATCCTGGGATTGACAGGAGTCAAAACCTCCAGTGGACTTGACCAGGGAGGGCATCCCAGGGGAGCCACGGCACAGCAGCTGGGCTGGAGCAGAGGGGGAGAGGCTGTGGACCCAAAGGGGAGGGGATGCACTAGATGCTGCGTTCAAGGAGCTTCCTGGGAAGGAGAGGAAGGCAGGGAAAAGATCAGAGAGCTGGCTCTGTTCCTCTGAGATGGGAGACACCCGGCCACGTTCTTGTCCTGATGGGGAGGATCAGGTAGAAAGGGAGAAATCAGTGCGACAGGGAGAGGATGACTGGGAAGCACCAGTGACAGGCGGGCCAGGGACGGAGCAAAGGGGTCAGCTTGAGCCAGATCAGGACTCTCTGCCCTTTCTCCTGTCCCCTGGTGCCGGCTGTGATCACACCTTTGGTTCCTGAGCCACCTGCCTTTGTTCTCCGCACATTTGCTGCATGTTTCAGGGGTGGTTTATCCACAAGTCCCAGCCCTGAGGAAAGGCAGGAAGGGGCGAGGACCAAGTGGCCAGCAGCGCCTTTTGGAAATGTGGCCAACCTGGCTTTGACTCTGATGCAGTCACTTGGCAGCACTGTCACCTGGGTCTTTACTTAGTCTCCCCAGCAGTGATGTGAGAACGACTTTTATTGCTACTTACATAAGGTTGTTGGGAAGTTCACAAAGACAGCGCAGAAGAAGAACTTCACCACAGCGCCCGAGACATAGGGACCTCTGAAGCCTCTTATGGATCATAACCGTGATGATTCCGTAACTCGCACGTCTCTGTACGTGCAGAATTGTTTTCCTTGTGTTGTGACAGGGTTGTCTTAAGGTTCACAATTGAATGACTGTGTTTTGGTGGCACTTACACTTGAAGAAAGAACTTTCATCAGCCAAATTCTTATATATTTATTTAGTAGTCCTCTATTTTTCCCCCCAGAGTAGTGAGGATCGCAAACTGCTGTTTCTGAACTTTTGGGAATGCACCATAATGACTGTCACCAACTCTTCTGTACAGGGTTGAACAGAATTTGGAAAACAATAGGAAGGTCTTGCAACTCCAAAATATTTATTCCTCTGAGTTTTGCTTCATTTTATATTTAGAAATTCCATATTAGAGTGAGATTATCAGACCACAATGAAAATGTTACATTTCAAAATGTGTGGGATGAAGCTAAAGAAATACTTAAAGGGAGATTTGTAGCTTTAAATGCATTCACTGAAAGTAAGTGACCTAAATCATGAAGAAACTAAAAGAAAAAAATCAACAAAGGCAAATCCAAAGAAAATAGAAGATCAAAATCAAAATGTGAATGTATATTAATGAGGTAAAAAGCAGCAAAAAGTTAAAGATTATCCATGAAAGAAAAAATTGGTTTTGTTTTTTGCAGTGCTAGGGATCGAACCCAAGGCCTTGGGCTTGCAAGGCAGGGACTCTACCAACTGAGCTAGGGATCGAAACCAAGGCTAGGGATCGAACCCAACCCAATCAATAAATGGGCCAAGGAAATGAACAGACACTTTACAGAGGAAGATCTACAAGCAATCAACAGATTTATGAAAAAATGTTCAACATCACTCGTTATAAGAGAAATGCAAATCAAAACCACCTTAAGATTTCATCTTACCCCAATTAGAATGTCTTTTATTAAGAACACAGGCAACAACAGGTGTTGGCGAGGATGTGGGGAAAAGGGTACACTCATACATTGCTGGTGGGAGTGCAAGTTGGTGCAGCCACTCTGGAAAGCAGTGTGGAGATTCCTTAGAAAACTTGGAATGGATCCACCATTTGACCCTGCTATCCCACTCCTTGGCCCAAAGGACTTAAAATCAGATTGCTACAGTGATGCAGCCACATCAATGTTCATAGCTGCTCAATTCACAATAGCTAGGTTATGGAATCAACCTAGATGCCCTTCAGTAGATGAATGGATAAAGAAACTGTGGTATATATACACAATGGAATATTATTCAGCCATAAAGAAGAATAAAATTATGGCATTTGTAGGTAAATAGATGATGTTGGAAACTGTTATGCTAAGTGAGATCAGCCAATCCCAAAAATCTAAAAGCCGAATGGTCTCTCTGATAAATGAATGATGATGCATAATGCGGGGGGGAAAGGTGGCAAGAATGGAGGAAGGATAGCTAGCATAGAGGGAAGGGAGGGGTGGGGGCGGGTGGGGGGTAAAATTAATAACAGAGTGTGTGACAGATACCATTGCCCTGTGTACATGCATGAACGCACAGATGGTGTGACTTTACTTTGTGTACAACCAGTGAAACAATAGCTGTACTCCATTTGTGTTCAATGAATCAATAAGTAAATAATAAAAAAAAATTAAAAAAAATAAAAAGAAAAAGAAAAAGAAAAAAAGAAAAAATTGGTGCTTGACAAGGTTAATAAAATAGACAAACCTATGGCAAGACTAATCAAGAAGCAAGTAGAATAGAAGGAAATGTCATGACCTCAATAAAGGATACCTCAAAAATCTACAACAAAAGCTCACACTTAATTTTGAAACAGTAGATGTATTCCTGTAGAGTCAGGAACAAGAGGCTCACTCTTACTGCTTCCTTTTTAATATTATACTAGAGACACCAGCCATTGTGATAAGAAAAGAAAATGAAAAGTGAAACAAAAGGATTAAAAAGAAAGAGACAAGTTGATATTATGTGCATAAAATAGAATTATCAATGTAGGAAATCAAAAAGATTCTACGTGTAAACCAGTAGAACTAATAAGAAAGTTTAGAAGGATTGCTGATTACAAAATTGGTGTTTAAAAAAGATGGTGTTCCTACACATGCGCGATACCCATAGCAAATACATGTAAATAGCAAAAAGATACTCTTAGTACACAAAATTATACAGTGTTACTAAAGGACAGAGAAAATAGGCTCAATGGAGAGACTAAACATTTATAGGTAAGAAGAGAAAGAAAGTTGAGCAAAAAAGCTAGAACTGTAAGGGAGAAAAGCCTCATCTTATTTTATTGTAATTGTTCTAAGTTTTTCTCTGTGCATTTTTTTATATGTTTGAGATCATATTCTCTACAACTTTTCTATGTTATAATAATTGTGATATTCTCTAAATTAATTTATAAATTTTAGTGCAATTCCAAGAAAAATACCGACAGGATTTTTTTCCCATCAAACTAGACTAATTAACTCTAAAATTAAGAAAGATATAAAACTGTTTTAGAGTTATAATAATTCAAATAGTGAGGCATTGGCATAAGCTAGAGAAAAGGATCAGAAGAGACCCATGCACCCACACCCCCAGTATGCACACCACCCAGGCGCGTGGTAGCAGTGGAATTATACATGAGAGGGAAAGGGGTTGGGGAGAAGCACACTGTCCCTTGGCCACCCTGGGGGAAGGGGCAGGATCATTGTGCCAGGGTCCCTGGGAAGGAACATTCTGATGGGCCACCTCTCCTGCAGACCCTGCCTCAGTATTCCCTCTGATGGTTGATCTCTCTTCTCCAGTCTGGGAAGGAAGTCCTCTGAGCAAGAGATTCCAGAATTTCATTCTTAGAGGAAAACACCTGTCATTATAATCCACCAATGAGCATTCCTTTTTGCAGGTTGTAGCTTAGGAGGTCATCCAGCTGCTACTGACACAGGAGCACATGTGCACCAAATGATTCCCAGCCCTCTGGAAAGTCAAGAGCAAGGTCTTAAGGAAAGGATGAGGGAACCGAAGATGGCAATGAAAGTGCCAGAACCGACCTCAGTGCTGAAAGGGGAACTGAGAGACTTACACATAGCCTGGATTTCAGTGTTTCCCCCAGGAACATCTGCCTTGAGGCATGATTTAGGCTATTTCTGTCCTTACAGTTTCTCTCTTGTGCGTGCGGAGGATGAAGGGGGGAAGAAAAGAGAAGCAGAAGAATAGAACTGCAACCAACAAGATTGCAGTTTGTTCTTCTCTAAATGGATGGAAGCTGTTCAGAATTCATCTACCTATCTCCCTCTCTGTGCATGTGTGGAGTCGGCTTGTGGTCACCTATCAATGACTGCTCATCTTCTCACCGATCCTTTAATCAGTTGGGGGTGGACAATCCTGCCTGCCCCCTAGAAAAGCCACAGTGGGAAGGGGAGAGAGAAAGAAAGGAGAGGAAAGAGAGAGAGAGAGGGAGGAAGGGAGGATCTCAAAGTTGGGAAATATTTTTGAAATCAGAAGCAATAGCAAAAGATTTTCTTTCTCTCTAATAATGAAAGAAAGCAAGACATATTGATGTGTCCACCAAATTAGGAAAGAATTTCTAAGAAAGCATTTGGTGCAATGGGAATGGGACAGTGAGACGAACGGGGAAAACTTTTCAGAAAGCATTTGGCATTATGTACCAATGTTGAAAACCAGTGATTCAAGGATTTCAGGTCTGGGCTGGGACTGGAGCTCAGTGGCAGAGCATTTGCCTAGCATGTGTGAGGCACTGGGTTCCATCCTTAGCACTCTACAAAAATAAGTAAATAAAATAATGATTTTTTAAAAAAAGATTTCCGGTCTGGAAAATCTTCAGATTTCCACACAAGTGCTGGAAAATTCACAGGCACTGAAATGTTCATTGTTGTAACATGACTTAAAGTAGCTAAAAGTATTGAAAATACTCTATTAAACAATAAGAATAATTTAGTTAATTATGATATGTCCACAAGAGGAATACTATATAGCCATAAAAACAATATTCATAAAGGTTTAATAACATGGAGGTTTGGGGCTCATGTTAAATAGACAAAAGTAGACGTATGGATAAATAAAAACAAAAAATAGAAAAAATTATAGAAAATATGATCTTGAACATATAAATTCACAGAGGAAAGAACTAGAAATAATTAAAATAAATAATAGTATGTTTTCTTCCTGATAGTTTTGTCCTAGCTTTTTTGCCCAAAATTTCCTTCCTTCCTCCTTCTCTCCCTCCCTTCTTCCCTCCCTCCCTTCCTTCCTTCTTTCATTTTTTGTTCCTTCTTTTGTTTTTGTATCAGGGATTGAACTCAGGGGCACTCAACCACTGAGTCACATCCCCAGCCCTATTTTGTATTTTATTTAGAGGCAGAGTCTCACTGAGTTGCTTAGCATCTCACTTTTGCTGAGGCTGGCTTTGAATTCGAGATCCTCCTGCCTCAGCCTCCTGAGACACTGGGATTACAGATGTGTGCCGCTGTGCCAGCTAGCTCACATTTCTTAACAGACAATGATTTAAGGCCCTCTTTCTGATAAAGCTTTTGATGTGACCTTGACTTTTTTTCAGAATTGCTAGGGAGGCCTCTAAGAGTCACGTACCATGACAAATGCTTTTCTTCTCCAAAGAGTGGGACAGGCAGGTTACCTGGCATCCCTAAATTTATTTGGTCTAGGACCACCACTATTTTTATCAAAGGAGAACTGTTACCTGCCAAAGGTATCTTTCACCCTTTCAAGGACATTCACAGTCTCTGCAATTTGCAAAAACAGCTCAACACATAGGAATTCTTTGATAGCCGCAGTGACGATACAATGAATGAACCTCGGAGCTGGCTGCACCCGGTCACATACTAGAGGGCAAGCCAGTTCCTCCTAGGCTGCTTACGACAGGCACTGAGAGTGATCCTGCAGGACAGGTCTCATCTGACTGGTTTCTTCTTTTGCTCCAAACCTCAATGCACTTGACCTTTTTAGATGATTCACCAACATCATCCCCCTATTTATCATGAGTAGCTCTGTGGCTAAACAATGGGCCTCGTACCTCTGTTGAATCCATTAAGAGAGGGCATTGTCTAGAGGAAAATTTCCAAACTCTAAAATTTGAGCTTGATTTTGAAAATGATCCATATGGTTCAGTGTACTTTGAGAAAGGACAATGTAAGTTTAACTACCAGTACCGCAGGACTTGTGTTCCGTGGCATTTAATGACTGCTTCAGTTGTGAAAATAAAACCAAAGAACGCTATCTGCAGCTATATATGCTTTCGGTTGTCATTTTCCAACTTAAGTATACTTAATGTAAACAATGACAGATGTCCATAATCATCATTGTGGGATGCATTTGCATTGATTCCTGTCATAGGAAAGCTGTTCTAAATGTCACAACACAGGGATGGCACTTTACCTGCTCTTCACAGTGGCATCCCAGGCCACCTGTACTTTTTTGGATGGCGCAGGACTTAATGACACAATTTGACATAAAATAAATCTTTTACAATGACAATTTCTTAAAGTAACAGGAGGAAAAATTTTTAAATCTTTCTATCGACTCTCTAAACCTCATTCATCGGTGTTCCTTCTATCCTGCTTTCCTGGGGCTGCTGAATCAAAGTACCCCAAACTAGGTGTCTTAAAACACCAAGGGTGTGGTCTCACAGGCCTGGGAGCTGGAACCCTGAATTTGATGTGTCGGCAGGGTCACGCTCCCTCTATCAGGGAAAATCCTTCCTGCCTCCTGTTTGCTGATGGTCTTTGACGTGCCCTGCATCTCTCTAGTCTCCGCCTCCACGGTCACTTGTTGGATATGTGACTCTGTCCCCAAGTGGCCATCTTCTTGTAAGGAGCCCCTTCATTTGGATTAGGTCAACTTTAGTATGACCTCGTCTTAACTAATGACATTTGCAATGACCCTGTTTCCCCATGAAGTCACACTCTTAAGTCCTGGAGGTTAGGACTTCAACCTTATTTTTTAACTTATCAGCCCCATTACACGTGGAATCCTGGAATCCTCGGACTTGGGTTTAGCGCTGTCCAGATAGAGGGCAGCATGTGGATCCTGGGGCCAGAGAGTAGGAGACCAGGGTGCAGAGAAGGAAGTGAGAACAAGATAAATGGAACCTGCTTTGCAATTCTGCCCCTAAGTCTGGTGGCAGCCATCTCCCCTGCAGATTTGGGTGCAGGGACTCTGGTTACTGATGGCGGTATTGGGCCAATCCCCAGCGGACGACGCTCATGGTGTGCACTTGAATCCAGGCTGAGGTGGCTGTGGCCAGGACACTCTGCTTGACGCCATATGTTCAAAAATGTCTAAATTTTGTGCAGAGACACACGGGCGGTGTTCTTGTAAGTGCAGTTACATAATTAGGGCATGGACTTGCATAATAATTAGCATGTGTAATTAGGCACAGACTTCTTGTCCTTTAATTAGACAATCAAGACATCTAATTACAAAATTAAGATGTAATTACGTGGCCCAAGATCTTCATAGTTCTTTCCACCCATTAGAGATTACATTTAGAAGAGAATTCACAAAAATTGATGAGGAAATCCACATGAACTCCCCAGCTGAGGATGTTAAAGAAAATGTTAAGTGATCTTTCCCCTTAGATGCGAGGGCAGTCGTTGAAAATATCATCACCTCCTCGAAAGAACAACTTTCACCAGCTATGCGTCAACCTTTGGTACACACGCTAATGAAGAGGAATATTGGCATGACTAATCCGTGTAATTCACTGTGGCTCTGGAGTGGGGCTTGTAATTACACTTGAACGTGGACTTAAATGTGATGTCCTGGGAATTCATTCTAACCTAATGACGCCCCAGATGGAAATCTCAGGAGAGCTGCCCTCCCCTTCGCCCTGCTTGGGACTCCCCTGAAACCACGCTTTTATTTTTTGCAGCCACTTTAAAATGGACCCATAATTCAGAATAATGCAAACCCATACCTAAGTTATGTTGTCCTTTCCCTGACTATTTGAGTATTTGCTGAAATGTTCTTAAGTGCTCCTCATCAGACTGCAGGTGGAAAAGGTCCAAGAATACAGCGAATATTCCATCCTTCCAACCAGCAAGTGATTCTTCCAGCACTGCTTTTTGAGCTCCAGTGCTTCTGGGGAGTCAGATGATAGTGTTATTCCCTGTTATTTTTTTCCTTGCCCCTGAGTTGTGATTTGGCTGATCTCTGCATGAGGCTAAACACCCAGCTTGACTCATGAATTTTTCTGAACTCCTGAACTTTCGACCTAACTGGCTGGTGGTGAGGGATCGGAGCCGTATGGCCAGGTTTTTCTAAGCCAGTTCTGACTTTAACTGTGTCCTCCCTCCGTTCCCATAAACTGCTCTGCCGTCCTGGTAATTCCAGTGTTTTGACAGCCACGCGGCACTTCTCAGACTGCCACTCTGTCCTGGGAAGTGGCACAGGAATCTGTTGGACCACACTTCCTGATTCTCGGTTAAGAAAATCTGCTTCCCACGTGGTCTTGGACCAGGAAACCAAAGGCTGGAAGAGGTCCCAGGGGTCGGTGATAGGGTGTCCTCTCCATGGCTGACTTCTGTCCTTCGTTTTCATGTGACAAGGGACAGATGATGTACAAAGAGGAAGTCAATCTTGGCTGAGAAAATCAGCAGCGGCACGGGAAACTCGTGTTCTGCCTTTGTTAGGTTTTCACCTTGTGTTCTGAGCCACGGCTCCTGGTAGAGTCATGGGCAGAGGAACTGAACGGGTGAGGTTGGTTTTGAGGGTGTATTGGTGGGATTCTCAGTGAGGCGGCGGGGCAGGTAGACCTCCTCACCCCTGAGGCCATTCCCAGCTTTGAGGTTTCCAGGTCCCTTGATCCCTGGCCTGTCACTTAGACAGAAAGCATCTCTGAGTTCCTGGCCTACCACGGGACGCTGCGCCTTCAGTCCTTGGATATGTTAACTGGACTCTCTCCTTCCTTCCAGGGAACTCAGCATTTCTGGTTCCTAATGGGGTCAAAGGCACAAAAGCAAACTTCAATTTCTTGGTTTTTGACCTTGTCTTCTCCCACCAGGTATTCCATGTCGGCATTCTCAAGGCTGCAGAAGTTGGGCATCAGACACCCCAAGCCTTCGCCTTTTATTGGCAACTTGACATTTTTCCGCCAGGTGAGGCACTGACTTGCTGAGCCCAGGGAAGTTCTGTCCTTCATTCATTGACCCCAAACCCTATTGATTGAGCATTGAAATAGGCCAGATCCCAGAATGCAGTGGGAGAACTTACACCCTCAAGGGCACCATCAAACAATGGTGTCCAACACCAAATGAGACGTACCTGTGCTAGGTGGGGTAGTACAGATGGTGGCTGAGGTTCTGCTTTGGAGGAGAAGGAGGTGTGTGGGGGCAGAATCATCCTGGGGGAGTTCCTAAAGGAGAGGGTCCTGGGGTGCTGTAGACAAGGGTACCCGTGCCAGGTGGACAGCTACGTGTGTGGGGATGGCAAAGGTAGACCAGCTGCCTGGGCCACCTAGAAGCCAACAATCAGGGAAGGCTGGGGAAGGGAGCTGGGTGTGAGAGGGGCCAGCTGCACACCTCAGGCCAGGAGGGCAAGCAAGCAATTATTCATCTACCATCATTTCTGGGTAGTAGAGGGACATCAAAATAGAATAGTACTCATCAAGGAACAAGAATTTAGAATCTAAATGTTGCTGCTATGGAGGCTGAGGGGGAGAGGGCTTGGTGCAGGGTGGGGATGATTGCCAACAGAAAATAATGGGGCTGGGGGCAAAATTAAGAACTCTGGTGAGGGCTGGAGTTGTGGCTTTTTGGTGGAGCACTTGCCTGGCATGTGTGAGGCCCTGAGTGTGATACTCAGCACCACATATAAATAAATAAAATAAAAAATCCATTGACAACTAAAAAAATGTTATAAAAACAAAAAAAAATTGGAAATAAAAAGAACTCTGGAGAATAATAAGGTGCAGAGGATTCCAGGTAAGATGAGCCAAACATCAGTGTAAGTCTTGATCCAGGTAATGCAGAGAAGGGCTGTGGGGTGGCCGTCATGGAAGGAGGCGGGGAGCTGGTTTAGGGAGAAAGCACGTTTTATTTCAAGTCTGTTGCCTTTGATTTGCCAGAGGGTCCTGCCCGTGGAAGTGGCTGGTAGCTATTTGTAGATACAGGCCCATGTCTCTGTCTTCTACAGTTCTTTTTTTCCCTCTCACATTGGGTTTTCTCAGGGGCCTGTGGGTTTATTCTGCTAACTCAGGGGACACTGACATCAGACCCAACCTCGGGAGCCCAAGATCCTGAGTGCAAGAGTCACACAAGCGCAGGAAGTTAACCCTGATGAGAACCTTCAATGCTCTTGGCCATTCTGCCAACCCTATCCTGGAAAGTCTGGTCCTTGGCTCTCAATAGAAAACAACCACAGCGACTCCCGTCTGTCCCTTGCCCTCCCTGGTCTCCATCCGGGTCCTCTCTGCCTCCTTCTCTGTCTTCACCCCTCACTGTGTGCTGCTTTTCTCCTCCCAGCTGGTTTTAAACACCTCCCTCCTTCGTGGCTCTCTCTGGGGCGACCAGTTCACAAGTCTTGAGCCCACAGACAGCGAGCTCACCGAGGCTTCCTGTGGGCCCTTGAAGCAAGTGTGAAGAAACCTAAAAGTGTCAAAATAGAGACTAGATAGGAAATGTAAAGAAAATAAACTTCACACACGTCTGGGGGGCAACGATCCGTGGTATTCCGTGGAGGAATGACCTTGGTATTAACATGTTGAGGAAAACAGTGTAGCTGTGGACGTGAGGAGAACGTGGAGCCGCTGCCTCTGGAGAATCTCCGCATGTGCTCCTTTTCAGCCGTCGTCCTTGCATGCACAGACCCTGCCAAGCGCTTTCTAGAACATTCTTACGGCACTGCCTGCTTTCACAGTCACATGCGCTTGCCCTGGTAGATCGCGCTCTTGCTCTTTGAAATTTTGTGGAGTTAATGTGGAGAGAGCCCGTTTCTCTTCAGGAAGTGAACCATCCATTTCTTTTTTTTTTTGAAAAATACCTTCTTTATATTAATTAGATAAAGGTTTTAAATAAGCAATTCATAATAATTATTCTTGCTACATATTTACATGTTCAAATCAAATTCCCAATATACATATTTCTAATGCCAGTTACTCTTAATATTTCATTTTCAATTTTCAGAAATATGATCATGATCATGAACCATCCATTTCTAATCCTTGACTCTACTCCAGCCTTGTGACTCTGCTCGCATACCACAAGACCACGCCACATCTGGCACTTTCCACCCCCTCTCCCCCAGCCCAGGCATGTTTCACGTACGCTTCACTCCACCACATCTGACGTATTCCCACCCCAACCCATGGGACCCCCTGCCTGCACACGCACCCCATCTCCATCACATGACCCTATCCCTACAGCACAGTGGGTCTGGAATCATCTGACCTCCACCCAGCTCATCCCGTGTGCCTCTTCTGGTACATTCCTCTATGAGATGTACCTAGTGTTTCATCCTAGATAAAGTTACTCGAAGGTTCTAATGTGCTGATTATGTTGGTTTTAGTTAAAAACTAACTTGGATCTCAAGAATTCCAAATATGTAATAATTCGGATGAACTCAGTGGAAGTTTACATATGTAGGGTCACGAAAAGGAACTCAGCCGAGTCATGATAGGAACATGAACCAAATCTCAGAGGGGAGCATTATAGTTGAGAAAGCAAACAGTTTCAAATATTTTAGCGGCGATCATCCACGAAGAGTTTAAGTCCTGATGATCTCTCCTGTCCATTAATGCAGAGCAGCCTGAGAGTTTTACTTGGCAATATTTTTTAGAAAGCCATTTGTTTGCCCAATATTCCACTGTACTTGAAAGCAATATAGCTTCAATTCCTTTTTATTGTTTATGTAACTGAGTTCTTGCTGTTCCAAATCTTTTTTGTTTGTGAATAACTTTGAATAATCGAAATTTTGCTCACTCTTTTTCTCATTATGTGCTCTGTTTTCCTCAGGGTTTTTGGGAAAGCCAAATGAAGCTCAGAGAACAATACGGACCTCTGTGTGGGTAAGAAGGAAGTTGAGTTTCTCTACCTATTTTGGTTTCTGTGTGCTGAACTGATGTGGAAGGAGTGACAAGAATAGGGATGCTACATGTGTTTCTGTTTTTCGAGGGTCCCCAAAGAGGGTTCCCAGCAGTACAGACAAGGTTCCTAAAGAAGACACTTAGGGGAGCACTAGGCAAGCCCGAAAAACACTTCCACACCTTCCAAGCTTGCTGGACTGGGCTCCTTCATCTACACTTTCTTATCACCATGAGAAGGAGGCAGCAGGACAAGGTGGCCCTCCAGGCCTCAGAGCAAGAAGGCAATTTGCCTTGACAGCCAGGGTGGTCTTGCCCCCTGGGCCCATCAAAATCTTGCTTGGACGTGTATGGTTCAACCCATGGCTACAGTACGCTGCCAACAAAACGATCATAAAATTTATCTTCCAGTCCAGGAAACTTTGGAGAGTGAAAGGAAATGCTCTGGATAACTGCTCAGGATAATGGTGTAAATGAAGACTGTCCTGAATACACTGGGAAATACGGTCCCGTGTGGAATAACAGAGCTCTTCCCTTTATTCTTCCTGAATTTTCTCTTTGTATGCCTGAGAATATGCTCCTCTGTTTCTAAAAGTCCAGGACCTGGTGCACAAAGTTCTGTTTTGAGGCTGTTGCACATCCTCATAGGGTCAGTGGCAGGTAAGCCCCTCTGCTGGTAGGATTCACCACTTCTGTTCTCTTGGTGCTCGTGTTTGGAAAGGATTGGTTTCTACTCTGTGGAGATGGCTCCACCCAAGAGACCCACTGTTCTGACCAAGTGTTTCTATCTACTCCTTGATTTCTTCTGTATGATTCTGAAAAATTAATAAGTTAAGATGCTGTATTGGCTATTCTCTGTTAGTTTGTCATTTCTGCATAACAAACCCCCTCCTCCAAAACCCAGTGACATAAACCACAATTTATTATCGATCGTGTGTCTGAGCATTGGCTGGCGTTGGTCATTATTAGCTCTGATTGGCAGGAAGGACCCCCTGGACTTCCTGGGGGTTTTGCTGCTGGGGGTTCATCATGAGCCTGCTCCTTACTCTCTGCTCCTCCATGGAAGAGCAGGCTCATCAGGGGAGGGTCTTCTTGTGGTGAAGGCAAAGACTCAAGAAAGCACGAAGCACTGTTTCAAGGAAGCTAACCTCCTATCAGTCAAATGAAGTTACATGGACAAACCCATAATCAGGGCCAGAGGCACAGTGTGGCCCCGTGAGGCCAAGGGAAGTCTGATATTCATGGGGCAGTGAGGTCTGACAGGTGGAGACAGTGAACGTCTTTAAATAAGAAGCAACTCTACCTCACCCTATGAGTGCTTTCAACTTGGCTTTCACTTACTTTTCTTTCTTTTTTTTTTTTTACTTTTTTTGGTACCAAGGATTGGACCCAGAGTGCTTAACCACTCAGCCACATTCCCAGCCCTTTTTTATTTTTTAATTTTGGGACAGAGTCTTGCTAAGTTGCTAGGGCCTCTCGAAGTTGCTGAGGATGGCTTTGAACTTGCCACCCTCCTGCCTCAGCCTCTTGAGCCACTGGGATTACAGACAAGCGCCACCACTCCCAACTTAGTTTTCTTTTTTGCGCTCATCTTCTGGCTTTACGCATGATAGGTACTCCGTCAAGTCTCAAGGGATTGAACTGTTTACCTTTCTCTTACTCTTGTGCTTTCTATTGCTTTTTAAAAGATCTCATTCCAGCTCTCTCTTTCCCATAGTCTCATTCTACAGTTGACTTGACCCTGACCTTGGAGACTGTATCCTACACGTCTGAGACATAGCACTGACTCAGAATGATGGCGTCTTCACCAGAATCAGAAAAAGTCCTTTCTGAGTCTGAGTATTAGGAATCACCTCCCTTGAGTACTTCAGATTTCCAGAGTAGAAATGCTGGATATTATTAAATAATTTAAAATATCAGATGAGAAGTTTAATAAGCACAATACTAACTGGTGTGTGTGTGAGAGAGAGAGAGAGAAAGGGAGGTGGGGAGACAGGTAGAGTGAACTGGTTTCCTTGACAACAAGATGTCCAATCAACTTTTTCCCCCAACTTTAACTAAGTTCACACAAGTTATCCTTCTCATTTCAAGCAAACTTAAATCATAGAGAATGACTTCAAATGAGGTGCAGAGATCAAAATTGCTGTATCATCTCTACTCTTTGTTCCCACGTCTGGTAAAAAAGAAAGGTGATGGCATAATTTCTTCACACAAAGCCAACAACTTCTTCTCCTTTAAATAAAAGAAGAAGAAAAGCCCTAAGATGCTGACTTCTGTGTAAAGGGGTCCTCTCCCAGATCTCGAGCAATCTGGGGCTGGGGCAAAAGCAGCAGTTGAATGAGGCCGTCTCTAAGCTCCTTTCTAACTCTAAATATTACTTTCTTACTGCTTAAATTTTAGCAAAATGGTTTCGCTGATTGGGAATGTCAAAGAGGACTACATTCAATGGGCAGCAGTGCGGAACCTTTTTCCAGGAAACAATGTGGTTCAAATGACATTGATTTCTAGACTACTTTTATTATTAGGAAATAGAATCCCACCTGTCCCCAGCTTGTTTCCTTAAAACTTAGGAAAATAGATTGATTCCTCATTTGACCAGTGAAACCCACACTCTGGATGCCGTATGGAGAACCCTGGGCCCTGAGATGAGGGACAGCCCTTTGCCCACAGAAGGATGGGCAGCAAGGATCTCTCACTGCTCTGGACCTGAAAGCCAAACACAATGACGATTTGTGCTTAGGATCTGGTCATCAGAGCAGCTCAGTGCTCAGGGCTCGTAAGTGGAAATGGCTCTGCCCACCTTCCCCTCCCACTCGGTGCTATGGGGGAGGACAAGGTTGGGGAGGGATTCTGTCAAGAGGGATTGACATCAGGTTAATGATCACCGCCATCCCTGTCACCAGCACCACAGCACCACCATCACTGAGAACAAACATCTTTACCAAGCATCCCATCATGCATCCTGCTTGCCAGCCTTGGTGTGAATGACACCACACCCGTGGCCTCTGCCTGCTTTGAACTTGAACGCGAGGCGGGTGACTGGCACACCCATCTGTTGTCCATGGTACTTGAGGAGACACAGCCGCACTCTCAGCCACGCGACACACAGAAAGCCAGGCTTTACAGCTTTGGACAGCCTCCCGTCAATTAGCGACTACCTGTTGCCTCTTTCAGTGAAGGATGAGACCAGATTGGCTTTATATTCCTTCCCAAACCCGGTCAGGATGATTTCCACATAATCATCGTACGTTGGAGATTAAACACAAACAGGATAGAGATTATTCCCTCTGCCAATTTGTAATTGCCTTTGTAACCCAGTAGCGAACAAGCCTTTCGTAAGCTGTTACTATTAATAACTTACGTAGAGGCCCACGTCGGGACAGCTCAAGGCCCCTTGCGAAGCCCCTGTTCCTTTAAACCCTCTGCCTTTGAAGAGCTTGTCTGCAGATCTGCTTTGCTTTGCCTCATCCCCACTTCTTCTTGCCTCCACATCACTTGGTTTTTTTTTTTTTTTTGGAACCAGGGATTGAACTCAGGGGCACTCAGCCACTGAGCCACATCCCCAGCCCTATTTTGTATTTTATTTAGAGACAGGGTGTCACTGAGTTGCTTAGGGCCTCGCTAAGTTGCTGAGGTTGGCTTTGAACTCGCGATCCTCCTGACTCAGCCTCCCAAGTCGCTTGGATTACAGGTGTGCGCCACCGCACTCGGCCGTCACTTGGTTTTGATCACTACTGTACCCTCAGCTCCCCCCGGTTGAACTTGACTTTGATGACTCCTGTCCCCTGTCCCCTATGATGCTCTGTTTTAGTAAGTGACACACCTGTCCCTGGGTCCCTCACGAAGCCAGCTCAGTTGCATGACCTATATTCTCCTTAGTTGTAAGCAGGTAAACATGAATATCATACACAATTCATAAAGTGCAAATGAGAATACAGAAAACACGCCTGTTCCCACCCAGATCCTCAGCTACCTCCCCACAGAGCCGAGTCTGCCACCGTCCCTCCACACTCGGGTCATATACGGTACATACTGTTCTTTATCTAGTTTTGTTCATTAATAGAATTTGGAAATTTTGTCCTATTTCAATACATTCATTCTTGTTAAGTGCTATTCTATTTTTTAATGATTTGATTGTATGGATGCATCCTATTTTTAAAGAAATAAGTTCTCATTTGATGATTATCTTTTGCTTTTATAAATAATACTGCAGTAAATATTCCCATGCACACATCATGACTCTCTTGCCTAGGTATGTCTGCAGGGTAAATTCCTAGAAATGGAATTATTAGGTAAAGATTATCTGCACTTTTTATTTGGATGAGCATTACTAAATTGCCCTTTCGAGGGATTATATCGATCTCCACCCCATAAATAAGCATAGGAGAGTGGCGGGTCCTTTACGTATTTACAGTTAAAATAAGTGGTCACAATTATTACTGTAGTTGTAATTTTCACTTTTCTAATGATGAACAAGTTTGAGCATTTTTCCATATATTTCAAATCCTTGTATTCTGTTTTTTGAGGAATCTGTTGCAACTTTTCTATTGGGTTGTTAATATTTTTCCAATTTATTTGTAGATGCTCTTTACATATTAACAAAAGTAGCTCTTTATCTTTAATATGTGTTGCAAATATTTCTCCTTGTTATCATTTGTCTTTGACTTTATTGTGTACTTTTTAAATAGGAAAACATTTTTGTGTTATTGAACTTAATTTTAACTATATATATATATATATATGTATATAATATCTTAGAAAGGCTCTCTTAAGCAAGGATATTACCCAAAAAAGTTTTAACTTTTCTAGCATTTGGGATTTCATTTAAAAAACTTAGGCTGTTTGGGCTGGGATGTAACTCAGCAGCAGAGAGCTTGCCTAGCATGCATGAGACCTTGGGCTCAATCCTTAGCACCACAAAAAAATAAATAAAAAAGGATGTTTGACTTATCAAGAATTCATCTGAGGGGAAGGGTAGAGGGAGGGATCTGCTATGATTTGGATGTTGATACCCCATGTGTTAAAGACTTGGTCCCCACAGTGGTACTTTTGGGGATGATGGAACCTTCAGGAGGCAGACCTGGTGAGAGGTCCTTAGGCCACTGGGGTTGTGCCCTCAAAGGGGCTTATGGGGGGCCCCAGCCTCTTCATCTTCTTTTGCTTCCTGACCACAGGGTGGCTGTTTGCTCTGCCATGTGCTCCCTGCCATTGCCATCGGCATCCCCACTGGAGGCCCAAAGCAATGGATCAGCTTGATCATGACCAGAACATCTGGAAACTATGAGCCCAAATAAGCTTCTCTTTATAAGTCAGTTATCTCAGGTATTTTGTCATAATGCCAGAAAGCTGATGAATGCAGGATCCTCCTTCTTTAGTGATGGTATACTGCCTGGAAGTTCCTCCTTTTCTAACTGGTTTGAAATGCTTACTTTCATCAAGTGTCACCTTCATCGTTTGTTGATTTCTATGTGTATTTCCAACTTCTCTGTTTCAATAGGTTGCAATGCCCAACCACACACCACACCGAATACTCTCATTTGAATACAATTTGTGTAGCTTTCTTTATCTGCAGCAGCTAGAGATCCCAGGAATGTTGTGTAGGCATCAGACCCTGAAGCAATCCACCTCCCAGGGAACCTTGGCTCCTCATGCTGAAAAAAATTCTTTGAGTGAGCAAATAAGCCTTGGGTGAAAAGGGCCTGACCCTAAGTGTCAAAGTCCATGCCACAGGAAGGGGAAGTGTCTCTTACGCCTCTAACTTGGAGGGTTTTAGCACCATTTTTTAAGTAGCAAGCAGACATGAACTAACAGCACTCTGTCACCAGGCAGGAAGAAAGTTGAGGACTTTGTCATACATCTGGAAAAGCGTGTGGCATCAGCCATGAAAATAATAAGGCCATTTCAACCCTCTTTTGAACTCCAATTCCACGGTGCCATCTGTTAGGAGAGCTCTGGAGTGACTGAGGTGTGGACTTTTCTAGGTGAGTGCTCTTAAACATCGTGCTTCTGAGCTCTTTAGACGAGGTTGAAGAGCAGCAGAGAGATGGCTCACTTAATGACGTCCAATGGCTCTGTCGCCAGCCAGCCTACTGTCACAGATCTAGAACTCCAGGGATCGAAGGGCTGTGAAGGATGCAACACGTTCTACTGTGTCATGTGATCGTTGACTTACGAGACAGGTGACATCTGAGTACATTGGACTTGAAGATGTGCCCAAGTTTGGGGCAGGATGGAAACTATTGCTAATTTATTCAAAGAAACCAATATTCAGACTCAAACTGAGCACCCGACGCCTGGAGGTTGTTCTTGTTTTCACACAGGACTGAGCTCTATAGCATCACATGTGCTGAAGAACGGAAGACATTAGGCTATGTTTGCAGAACAGCTTCACGGACATGAATTCTCAGGAAACCTTAAGTTTAAGCTTTAAGTTTCTGACGCTGGAGTGCAAACCTCAGGAGGCGGCTCAGTGCTAAGTGTTTAACCTCAAAATGTGGCTCAATTTCCAGAGGAATGGATGAAAATGAACATATATTATGGTCATGGAGAGAACACACATCCTTGAAGCAGAGGACCTAACCACACAAATTCTAAGTTATCCGAACATTTCTGACCATGAGGCCAAACTGTGGGAATTATCTGGACACTCGCAGCCTGGCTTGGTAAAGGTTGTCCTTCATGACAGTGTTGAAAGGGAAGCTGAGAACCACCAGTCTCAAGTCATGTGAGCCTGGAACCAAGATTAACATGAGGCCTGGTGGTCTGTGTGCACTGATTATTGGGAATCATGCAATGAGTTAAATATCAATATTCTTACCAATCACTAACACCAAGCCTGTAGGTGCACATTTTTTAAATGAATGGAATTTATTAAACTGTTATTGCATTTTATTTTATAAACCATTATTTTATAAAATAACCATTATTTTGTAAAAGTGAATACCCTGACATAACAGGAGGCCTTCTAGAATAGGAATAAAGCTATCAACAAGACAACCATCTCCAGTCCAAACGCACGGCCCAACAGGCAGAATTCTCCAAAGGAAAAATCATCCTCAGATAAATAAGCATCTTAGACAATAAAAAAACAGGAATTCTTCTAGGGTCACATTTCTCTTGAGTTAATCTTTCATTGAGTCTTTTTCAACTTCCTGCCAGGATCATGACCTCTAGTTGTACCTAATAGTGAATGGCTACAAATACACTAATAGTGAATGGCATCCTATAGTTAAGACCACCTTGTTTCCTAGTCTTGGTGCAAAGACTTCTCTGAAGTTCACTTAAATTCCTGGACTTCTGACTCTTCTTTCACTCCATTTAGCTCACTCCATTTGCATTCCCACCAGACTCCCTTTGTAGAAGCTTCCCAGGTTCCTGAACCACCCCCAAGTGCCCAGGGCAGACTGTCCAGTGGGCTGCTTTCCTGAACGCCTGACTTATCCAGCTGATACCTCCTCTGAGGGCAGCTTTCTCCCAGACTGTCCATGTGGCCAGCGTTTGCTATATCGGAGAGTAGTCAGCTCTCTCCGCACTCACCTGTTCACTGGCCTGGCTCTGTCTGCAGTCTGGTCAGACCACCCCACCCTTTCTCTGAGAACATAGAAGTGATGCCTGCTTGATGTTTTGATGACTACTGCTATCCAAATCTTTGTGACCTACACTCATGGAGATCAAGAGTCTATAATAATTCCCTCTTCTTTGGGTAGAAACATCCAACAGAGCATGACTGAAAATTGGGGTTACAAATTCCAGCTCCCATTCTCTGTCTACCACTTGTTATCTCAGTGGACTTAGGCCAATCACTTTTCCTCTCCAGCATCAGTTTACTTGGACATAAATGAGCAATTTGGACTAGATCAGTGACCTTGCCCCTGTTTAATTACAAGCCTCAGTAAATAAAAGATTGACTATTGCAATCCAGTGTCCACATGCACACTTGAAATAAACATTTTACGAAACATCACCTTATCTACTATATAAGAGCCACTTTGATCTATTCCATTCTATTCATTAAAAATACAATAAGTGCAAGCTGGACATAATGTTCTAAATTGATTTCATAACCACTAGTGAGTCAAGATCAACAATTGGAAAATCAAAGAACCAAATGATATCTCATGTCTTTTCCAGTTATAAACTGGATAATTCCAAACCTACGACTCCACCCCTGCCATTCTACATTAGAAGATTATTATAAGCTGCTTTGTTGCCTCTGGAGACTCAAGATTGAGAAACCAGGGACAAAATCAGTAAAAACCCACTGTTGACAGCTGTGGCAGAATCCAACCTGAAACGCGTCCTCTAGAGACGGTGCTCACGTACCTGGCTGCAGGCCCAGGGCCTGCACCTCCTGCCCAATAACACCTTCTTATTCTTTAAAATCGTAAGTTCAACCATTAGGGAAACTATTTCCCAGCCTTAGCCCAGAACCTTTCAAGCTAAAAAGCTTACAAAACTATATCGACAATGTAAAACATCTCTCTGTAAGGTTTTTACATTGGGTGTAAATATCTAAGGAGTTGATGTGGATATCCTGCATCAGAGAGGTCTGGCAGCTGAATATTTACTCCCAGGGGTAGGGCAGCAGGAGGGAATGACCTACAAACTGCCCGGTTTACTGGGGTGTGCTAGGCATGGAAAGGACCAGACTGCTGACAGAGCCAGGCCAGTGAACAGGTGAGTGTGGAGAGAGCTGACTACTCTCCGATATAGCAAACGCTGGCCACATGGACAGTCTGGGAGAAAGCTGCCCTCAGAGGAGGTATCAGCTGGATAAGTCAGGCGTTCAGGAAAGCAGCCCACTGGACAGTCTGCCCTGGGCACTTGGGGGTGGTTCAGGAACCTGGGAAGCTTCTACAAAGGGAGTCTGGTGGGAATGCAAGCAGGGCCTCAGGGCCCAGGGACGCATCAGGTATAGATGCTCAGTTCTAAGACCTGGACCACGATGTGAGCTCAGGACTTGGAAACCAGCCCAGGCCCCAGCATTACTTACAGAGAAAAGGGCCACTCTGGCTGGAACAGGCCAGGCTGAGGAAGGCAGGTCTCAGGATGCGCTGCTGGGCCTCTTCTGGTCCAGGGCTGGGGCGCACTGAAGGTGGGGACAGAGCACCTAGCAGGAAAGAATGAAAGGTTGCAGAAGAGGGGAGTGAGTACAGCTTTCACTTTGGCACTCCTTGATGTTCACCCCCAAATCTACCACAGGCAGTAGTGCGTCAGGTTCAAGGTGGGAGGGAGCCACGCTCCATCAGTGACAATCAAGTATGGCATCAATAACTTCTTTATCCCCCAAATGACAACCTGCACAGATGTGTTCCCAAACAATAGAATGTCTCAAATTAAAGTTGCATAAAAGCTTTATCTCTAGCTAATAAGTTCAAATAATAAATTCCATATTTAATTGAATTGTACCTGCAACAAATCCAAGTTGCTCAGCTCAAAATGTGTAATAGAGTTATTTCACACGGTCATGAATCATAGTGACATTTGTCAAGCATTCTCCCTTCTGGAATCAAGTCCTGATAGCACGTGGCTTTATGCATCTATTTTTTGTCGAAAACCTCAAAAATTGCACAAACTTACTCAGTTCTTGTTGTTCTTAAGTCTAATTAATTGAGAATGCAAAAAAGCATACCTTTTCTCTCCAAAAAGAATGACATGCTATCTTTGATTTGATAACTTTAAAAAAATCACTAAATTCAAAGAAGCAATGCACTCCCAATCACAGAGAGCTTAAGGTTCCTTTTTGATCACTATTTTATGAGCAAAAAACCATTTTAAGTTCTCCGAACCCTTGAATGATTAAAATACCAATTCTAAATCTTATTCCTCACACAGGGCAAAAGGTAAGCCTACAGCATCTAAATGTCTCAAACATAATTAACTCCAGATATTAGCATACACATCAAAATAAAACATCATATGTCACACATGCACGTTTGAAATTCTACTAAATTCTGAATAATTGAAGTTCATCTTTAAACTAGAGCACATTCTCCTTTCTTCCTCAGGTCCCTTAAATCTTTCAGAGTGTGAATCGTTTACTATGTATTCCAATTATTTCCCATCAGTCCTGCGTGGAACATTTCGATAGCTACTCACGCGAAGTAATTCCCTAGCAAGGCGTTGCCAAGTTTTATGATGTCTACATGCCTGGGGCAGATGATGGAAGCTGAACTACTAAAATAAGTGCCTTGATTATCCCTTGCATCTTAAGACTATGTTCTTAACAATGTCTCCCGTCTTCCCTTAAACTGCAAGACTTCTGCAACCCATGATATGAGGTTTTTCCACCCTGGATGCAGTTCTCAGTTTATTGGCCAATTGATGAAGGTTTGAGTCTCTGATGTGTTCTCCCTGACACCCACATTAACTGCTAAGGAGACATTCTTAGCAGCAATTCCACGTTTGCCTCTGATTGAAGAGGAAATCACCAACCTTTGCCCTGAACCTATGGCGGGTGGGTGGCCAGTCTTCACTTGTTGGGTGGACATGGTGATTGTGGTCTTTGATGCTACATCACCTGTCAATACATGCTACTCGGGCTACAGGGGAAGTGGGCATCCAGGTATTGAATTGACAGGAAATCCAGCTCCTTCCTGACTGATCCCCTCATGTATCTTCTCTCTGGCTAATGCAGTGCTTGGACCATATTATCCACCAAGTCTCTAGTTTCCGTTCTTTGTTGGCATCTACCCAGAAGTGGGGTTGATGTATCAGCAATTCTATTTTGATTTTTTTGAGGAATGGCTATACTGTTTTCTATAGTGATCCCATCACGTTACATTTGGAGGACACTTTTTTTTTTTACTTGTTTTTTGGGACCCGGGGTTGTAATCAGGGGCACTTGGCCACTAAGTTACATCCCCAGCCCTATTTTGCATTTTATTTAGAGACAGGGTCTCACCGAGTTGCTTAGAGCTTCGCTAAGTTGCTGAGGCTGGCTTTGAACTTGCGATCCTCCTGCCTCAGCCTCCCGAGTCACTGCAATTACAGGCATGCGCTACTGCGCCCGGCGGGAGACACTCATAGCAATGCTTTATGGTTCCCTTTCCATAGTGATTAGGTGGCCATTATTTCTGTTCTCAAACCTTGAGAGCGAACTCCAGATGAAATTTATGCCCATTTTTGCACTCTGGACCCCAACTGGGCAATGTGAACCACGCATTTCTGATTGGAATGTACAACCCCAGTGATCTTGCCTCCAACATCCTGTTGGCTGTGAGCCATTGAGCACATTTTTTTTTTTTTTTACCAAACCAGCCCTATTATCAACAAATGCTTCCACTGCACCATAAATCCAGTTCGTTTTAATAAATTCCCAGCAGTCCCCACCCAGAGCTCCTTCTCTTATCTCCCTCCCTTCTGCCAAATCCTGCACAATTTATGTGTCTGCTTTTCCATTCTGCGTCCACCCCCTCCAGGTTTTCTCTTTCCCACCAGCTCTCTGTGGCCTTTGTGTTCCACATCAATTTCCTCTGTCACTGACTTCTGCTTTCTTGTCCGTGGGCTCGCCACTTCTCCTTCTCTCCCTGGAACCAGCCCTTCCATCTCAGGGCTTCCTGCTGCAAGTAGCTTGTTGAGATCATGTCCCTGCAGTTGGTAGCTTATCAAGGAATCTGGTTTACTTTCACGGCCTTTTAGCTATTTCATAGGCACTTGTGACCCTTTCCTGGAGGAGACATGTTGGATTCCCCTCTTTTGTCCCCTGCACTGAGAGCAAGCTCACTGAGAAAGGTGAACTGGCTCCACAGCCATCCAAATGCAGGAGAGAAGGCAGGGGACTGTGAAGAGGGTGCCAGGCCAACAGGCTTGGGAGGAAGTTTGGAGGTCTGGCCTGAGATAGAAAGGAGATTAGAAGCTGAGGGTGTGCCAAGAAAGTGTGATGGTTGGGACAGCAATAGAGAGGACAGACGTGTCAATGGCTAGCGATGAGATGGACCCAAGGAACAGTGCTAAGGAGGTGGGTTGTCTGAAGAACTGTGTACCTGCTCCGAGCAAAGAAAGGCAAGGTGAGGGGTGCAGGGGAGGACAGAATTCAAAAAACAAATACAATGAACAACATTCTAGGCAAGCCCTCTTCCCTGAGCCACACCCCCAGCCCAACAAAGAATATTCCATTTTTCCAGGTGTGAAAACAGTGATTTGGATCACCAGAAATGGAAGGAAAAGAGGGAGAATTTAGCATAAGAAATGTCCTGGAGGAAAAGTGCAGAATTGAGCAAGTCATCCATTGAAAGGACAAAGATGAGTCAACATGAATCATGGACTCCGGCTTTTAGTTCCAAAGACAAAATGATGGTTCCACCATGATGAAGGGGTTGAACGTGGTGAAGGGGAAAATATTTTCATCTTTGCTGTAGTCAGCTGGAGCTTGTCTCAGTTCATTTGGACAAAGTTCATTAGAACAAAACACCACAAACCGGGTAACTTCTAAACATCAGAAATGTTTTGCACACAGTCATGGAGGACGGAAAGGCTCCGATAGATTCAACATCTAGTGAGGGTCTGCCTTCTGGTTCACAGGTGGCACCTTCTCTGTGTCCTCATATGATGAAAGAAGCAAAGGCCCCAGCTCCTTTGGGACTCTTAAAAGGGAACTAACCCCTTTCGAGAGGACCCTGACCTGAACAGCTCCCAAAGGCCCTTCCTCCCTATACCACCACCTAGGGATTAGGTCACATGTGAACTGGGGGCAACAGAGATACTCAGAGCTGCTGAGACATTGAGAATGAAGCATGCTAAGGATCACCCAGCTGCATGAGGAAGGAGAGTTATGGGGTGTGCTTAGAATCTGGAATCTTCCACCTCCTAGTTCATCCATCTAATGTGTGTCCTTTGGACCATTTCCACCACCAATAATAATTGTTACGTGGAAAATAAAAGCAGGGAGTCCCCCTCAGTCAAACGGTGGAAACTCGGGGTTAGTCAAAGAACACAGGTCTCTTTATTGTAGCACGGCTCAGGACCTTTCATGTAATAATGTGCTTGGAAGGTCTCCAGGTGAGGGATCTAGTGTGTGTGTGTGTTTGACCGCAGGCCTGATTTTGTTTTCCAGAACACCTCTTGGGACTAGAACATGGAGGATAGGCTGTGAGAGAAAACGTGGACCTAATAGATAGCAGCATTTACTCCTAAAGAATTCCACATAAGAAAACAGCCATTGATAAGAGCAGTTAGTTCACCATTGTGAATTTTCAACATTACAACCAATAATTACTAACTGCCTCCATTTCAAGTTCATCTAGGGAGTGTTTATTTTGTGCTACAATGGAGAGCTGGGGAGGTGCTGCTGCGAGCTGTGCTGGTTCATTCACGCCCCATGCCTTCCTCTCATTCCCTTCCCATCCCCCTGGGACTTGATGTGCACTGTGTTACATATCTTCAGACTGTGCACCGCCATCTTGGACAGTCAGTAGCACGTGCGATGGGAATCCATCCACTTCATGCTCTGCCCTATTTTCTCATTCGCCACTCTGCCTTCAAGATCTAGAACACTGCTGTGTTCCCATTAAGTCTGCCGCTTCTAACTGCTGCCTGACGCCTGCATGCACCTTGCTTGTCCCCTGTCCCAGAGGGAGACACCAGTGACCTCTACAAACAATCTTGCAGTGGACATTCTCTCATGGGGCCCTTAATGGACCCACGAGAGCTCTCTGAGCTGTCTGTCTTGCATTTACAACTGTAAAAAGACATATCTGTTCCCTAGGTCCCTTTCCCTATCAAATGTCAATCCATAATAGTTTTCCAGGATGGGTCATATCCTTCCAATAGAGTAGCTCATGTGACCATTCCAACAACACTTGGAGTTTATTTGGCTGATCACATGATCCTTGACTTACACAGAAACATGTAACTCTGAACTGAGAAGGGTATGTGGTTGGCAAGAGGAACAGGTAGGATCATGTGGGTTCTCCTTCTTCACCCAAACTCTCCCCTTCCACTGTCTCTTCTTGTGTCTCAGGTACTCTAACACCCCTGCCTTGAGAAGAGGCGATATAATTGCTTATTGTCCTGTTCTCCTGAGAGAGTGCAAACTCCACAAGGATAGGAACATTGTCTCTTGTTCCTACTGATATCCTCAGTGCCTCAGTGTCTGAACATAATAGATGCTCAGTAAATATTTGTTGATTGACTAAATGAACTACCTCTTACGTATGTCTTTTACGACAGATTTCTTCCATAGGAAACCTCAAAATCAGGATCTTGTTATTTTGCTAATTTGATAATGGATATTATTTTCTTAGCAAACAGGAAAGAAGTAGGGGAAAGTATTGCTTAAAAATCAAGGCTTGGAGGTGGGGGGGTCCCTAATCATTGTCATCAATTGTTAGCTTATTAAAGTACAAAATTGATTTCTACCATGAAAGGTCATCTTGGAGCCCAAAGGCTAAACAGCCAAGGTGAAGGATGCACTCTGATGACACAGGCTGGGCTCCACTCACCCAAGCCATTATTGGATTGCTACCTCACCTCCACTTCCAAGGGGTCATTTCCCACAGCCTACTGTTGGGGGACCAACCTAGGGCACCAGAAAACTGAACTGGAAGTCAGATGT
>JAJEJO010001151.1:0-66089 GCA_020662805.1 Glaucomys volans | reverse complement strand
CACTGAGCCACATCCCCAGCCCTATTTTGTATTTTATTAGAGACAGGGTCTCACTGAGTTGCTTAGGGCCTCACTGAGTTGCTTAGGGCCTCACTGAGTTGCTGAGGCTGGCTTTGAACTCTTGATCCTCCTGCCTCAGCCTCCCAAGTGCTGGGATTACAGGCGTGCACCACCGTGCCCGGCTGGAAGGCCTTCTTGCAATCAGCCGGCATCTGGGTGAGTGCCATGGGCTCCGGCACACAGAACCTCCCCCCTCGTGCCTCTGGGGGATCCCAGGCCTGGTGCCTCCCCAGGGTCCTCCTGGGTGAGAGGTGACTCTCAGGAGCCGGTGCCTGCCAACCAGCCATCTCCTGTCTTTGCACCTCACTCCCTAGCTACAAGAGGATGGGGGTTGGACTAGAATCCTTGGTGCTGCTGCCCATCTCTGAAGTCCTGTGGCCCGTGCCTTCATTTTAATTGTTTTCCCAGCCTCTTGTTACTCGTCAGCTCTGTCTGAATTCTTCTGCCCTTAAATTTTCCTTTCTCTCAGTGTCGCACACCTGGGCTTTCTAAGATCTTGCTCAGGACAGCACACTCTTCCCTGCCCTGGGGTCCCTCCTCCGGCCGCACTGTCCATGCACACGTGACACCAAGCCTCTATTTGCCAAGCCCTCTATTCACATTCTGAGTCCACACCTCCTTTGGGGAGAGGCGCTTGTGCTATGTAGTCACACAATGCACGTCCTTTATGTATTCTGTGTAACAGGACGGACACACGGACACACACACACACACACACACACACACACACACACAGGCACGCCTCCCTCCAGTGCCCTAGAATATACATGCCTGGGCATAACGTGTGGGCAAAAATACTCAGGGACAGACAAATGACTATTTTAATGTGTCTTTGTCCCTGCGGTGCCATCCAACTATTTATTTAGTAGCTCGATGCTGTTTGCATCAACAGCTCTGCCGTATAGGCTGTTCTTCATGTTTATGATTCTTACTGTGAAAAAAATTGCTTGCCTAACATCTGTTCTGAATTTGTTTTTTCTTTATTTTTATTTATCTATTCCCCGTTGAATTAAATTTGCGCCAAGGACAGTAACTTGAATTGGAATCTTCGGTGTCCTTCAGGATTTCTCCATACTTCAATACGTCTCTTAATTACTCTTTTTTTATTATTATTGTGCACTATACATGTAAACCCCGCTCACACAGGAGATTGGTTTGTAGCTTACCTCTGCCTCTTCGCCTCTGGGGAGTAAGTTTTATTAACTGAATAAATTCAACGGGCGGGTGTATCCAGGAGGGGAGGGAGGGTTATCGTTAGAGGTTTCTTTCAGATATTTTCCCCTCTTGCTGCCCAGTTCTCTCTGGTAGCCATAGCTCTGTTCTGAGGAAGCTTTCCTGTAGCTTCCCATAGTCATAACTTACCCGGATGAGAAGGATCACTTCATCTTACCGATGAAGACTCTGAGGGCCAGAGGGGAGGCTATCTTCCTGCCTACTTCCAAACGATAAGTATGGGAGACTCAGGAGAAGCAGCATGTTGTGTGGGTCCAAATCTCCTGGCTGTGAGGCCTCCTGCAGGTACCTGCCACCATTCACACCCGAGCCAGGGGCAGGCCTGTCTTTCACAGAGTGATGGCTGTTTGTGTTTTCCACAGGTGACTGGGGTGGGTGGTTAGGAAAAGGTGCAGAGATGGTGTGAGGTCCGGAAAGGGCAGAGAAAATCACTGTGGAGCATCTTCCCCCTTGGGGACTCCCCCGGTGGAACCATGATCCTCTGGCCTCTTCAAGGCTGGCTGTGTGATATGGAACCCAAGCCCTCACCAAAGCCCTGCTGTCACCACCTAGGGACCAACCACACATGTTCCCAGCAGTAGGCAAGAGGGCCACTAAGGAAGGGCAGGAAACCTGCTTTTTAACCTGGTACTTGGGAAATCTACCAGGTGTAGAGACAGTAGCCCAGACACTCAAGGGACTGGCTCGATGTCACAAGGCTGACTCCAGATACCATGCTCATCAATTCTCTGCTCATTCTGGGAGGGGTGTCTCTCCTCCCTTCTCTATGACCTTTCCTCCACTCTGGACATGATCCACTCCTTGGCCATTTTAGTCTTTGCTCTGTGCATAGCATTGAGCCATTGACTATGGCAAAGACCACCCTTCCCCTCTGAAAAAAATATCACTCAGGCCTCTAGTCCCAGAGAAACTGGACATCTAATTTAGAACACAAACACAGACATGAGCTAAACTGCACAAGACAGCCAGAGAGGAAGTGAAGGGCCACTACAGGGGAGGACAGGCAGTGGAAGCTGCGTTGGGGTAGCATCACAGGCCAGTGAAGGCAGAAAAGGTCCAGGAGGAGGTGGTACTTGAGCTTGGCCTTGAAGGAGAGATGGGGGCAGGGGAGACGGAGAAGAGCAGTTAGAGAAAACACCTAGAGTTGGGAACAGCTGCCAGAAGGCAAGTTGGCAGCTGGAGAAGACAGCTCACCACGATGGAGAGCCTTGGTGACCAGGCTGAGGGCATTTATCACTATCCTTTTTGCTAATAGCTTTTGAGCTGGTCAAACCCGTGTCTCGTGGGCTGGTTTCTAGAGCTGACAATGAGCTGGGTTTGGGGTGTAAGATATTCACCAGGAATTCTCGCCTGTGAGGGGAAGGAGAGGCTGTCAGCATCCCCTGGCAGGATAAAAAGGCCTAGTTTTATCCCCATCCCCAGCCTAGTCCAGCCCCTACGTGCAGGCAGGCTTTGCAGAAAGCGGTACCCTCCAGTCACGTGGGCACCTGCCTGGACTCAGGTCCACACTGATGAAGCTTAAGGTCGTCCCTACACCTGGGAGGGAAGCGTCCCTGAAGGGAGTCTGGGTGAGGGCAATCTGGGGGTTCTGTGTGTTTGGCCCCCCAGTGGGTGATTCCCAGACCTGAAATTTGCACAGAGGTGAGCACGCAGGTGACGGCGTCCCTTGGGCAGCTCCACAGGAGGCACCTCTCCATGGTGGTGGGACAGAAGCAGAAAGAGCGGCCCCTGTGTGGGAGAAGGGCCAGGTAGTACCAGGTGCCTCTGGGAATGTAGGCTAATTGTGAGTAAAGGGAACAAGTTCTGAGGCTTCAAGTCTGGCTTCAAATCATCCCAGAGCAGAAACAGGGACACAAGGAGGACACAGGGCTTTCTCAGGACCTGAAGGGCATCCATGGACGCTTCCTCCATGGACGGGAGCTCTGCTAGCTTCTTGGGGACACAGGGGGAAATGAGACAGAGCTCTGTCTTCCAGAGACTCACAGAGCAGCAGGAGCCTGTCGGTAAACTGTGGTGCACAGAGAGAAGAAACTCAGGCGCCTTGGAAACTGCAAGGAGTGAGGGTCCAGGAATGTTCTAGAGAAGAGGTTACAGTGACGCCAGGGCACGGAGGAGTTTTCCAAACTAAGAAAAGGGGGACTACACTTTGGAGGGGAAATCTGGGCAAAGGAATGGGGGATGGGGAAAGGCTAAAAATATGGGAACCGCACATAACTTTCTCTCTGAAAGAGTACAAGGTTGTGGTTCTCAAACTGTGTGCTGAGACACCCCAGGGTGCCACAGTGAACTCCATGGGTCTTCCTGGGATATTTCAAATAACTATCAAAATATGGTGACATCTGTCAGGTCCTACGAGAACTGCTTCCAATTTATTATTTTTTTCAAATGTGCACGAAGTTGTTAGAACATGAATACTTACTGTTTGGACTTAACTGCTTAAGGATGAGACTGTTGGGTACTTCTTTGGCCAGGGGATGCTGTAAAAAATTATGGAGTCACTGAAGGTGTCATGAACTGAGAAAGTCTGGTATGAGACCAGTGGCAGGGGAGGTGATAAACCCCAGAAGGGCCACTGGTTACACATCAAGAAACTGGGACGTCTTGATGACTGGAAGGGTAGGAGAGTGAATCAGACATTGTCACCTCGTGTATGTGTCTGACTGCATGACCACTGTGATCCTGCCATATGCACAATCAGAAAAATGAGAAATTATATCCACTTATGTATGATCTATAAAAATGTACAAATGCATTCTACTGTCATGCACAACTAATTAGAACAAATTTAAAAATTAATTTAAAAAAAGAGATTTACAGGGAGTAGAACCACGTGATCGGCTTCTGTTTCACAAAGGATTTGACCTTGATGGGAGAGTTGGTTTGGAGATAGGAGGGCCCTTATGGGAGCCACTGTAGTGGTCTAAGTGAGAGAGGCAGGGTCTGAACACAGCTGGGATCAGAGGTTGAAATGAGAATCCAGCATTCCCCAGGAGCATTATATAGCTCCTACTGCATACCTAACGCTATAATGAATCCTAGACATCAGCGATAAACAAGACAAGTCTCTGTGTTTAAAGCACTTGAAATCACATGGAAAGAAGGTCAAGAAAGAATCATAATTGGTAGAGAACCACTAGGAGTTAACCAGGCAAGAAAAGGGAGCGCTGTCCCCCGCGAGGTGGGGACAGCACGTGCAAAGGCCCACAAGTGGGAGATCGTGGAGGGTCTGGGACATGCAGGTTGGTTGTCAGGACCGGCTCTTGGCGTGGTGGGAAACATGGAGGGTTGAGGCCAAAGAGCACGGCAGGGCAGGGCCACGTTGTGCAGGATGCTGCGTGCCACATGCGGAGGACCCCAGAAGGCTTGATCTTGACAGAACGTTGAAGGGTTTTCAGTCAAAGAGAAGCATTATCAGGTTTGCACTTTGCAAAGTCCTAGGTGGAGACTCTGAACTGAGGCCCTCGTGTAGCCAAGCAGCCAGAAAGACAAACCAGAAGACTGGAGTACGAAGGTCTGCGCGGGAGGCCAGGTCTGGCCAGAGGCGAGGGACCAGGTGAAGAAGCAGGGGAGGAGCTGCACAGGCCCAGTCACCCTGACAGGGAGCAGTCTGGCAAAGGCTGGCTCTGCCCATCAGTCTCTGCAGGGCTTCCTGAGGCTTGCTGAGCACCCTGCTCAGAGTGACAGGCAGAAGGGCGACTCCAAGGCCCTTTGACTACCCCTGGCTCCTGGAGCAGTGTCCTGGTAACCAGTTTGCTCTGCCACTCAGCCAGCTCCACCTGTGGCCCTAATGACAGGTGGGATAGCTAACCAACAGGGGCAAGATGCCCCCAGGAGCCAAGCAGGGACAGAGCCACAGAACCTGAGGCCACGGCTGCTCCCTGCACTGTGGGGACCACCTGTCCAGGAGGAGTTGCTGTAAGCCCAATGCCCAGGCACCCAGCACGGGCTTCTCTGTAGCTTTCTCCCAACTTCTGGGGAGTTGCAAGTCTGCAGCCACATGTGCCCACGTGCACCACTAAGCTTCCGGATGCTTCCATATTTCCAGCCAAAGGGCAAACTTGAGACCAAGACAGCCGTTCCCGTTAGCATCTTCAACCTGTGGGGGCTGTGGCTTCTGTGGGCCACAACTTCTCAGATGCTCCGTGTTTGGTGGTGCAAAGGTGCCAGGGTCCCCATGGATGGTGTGTGGGTGCATTCATATTCCGTCTACTGCCGAAGTCCTGGGCTCTCCTCCAGAGCCTCCTGATCCCCCATGGGCACCAACATGGTGTGACCTGCCCTTTGGGGTGTGCAGGCCCTTCCCTGCCTGCGGGTTGGTCTCCATGGCCCACATTGGCATAAGCTTCACTGCTGACGGACTCCCCACTGGACTTCCATAAGGGCCTCCTGTCAGAGAAACAGGTTCACGGAGGCCGTGTTTGCTCAAGGTGACACAGATGTAAAATCGCAGGACAAGGTCTCGAAAGAGTCCCTGAGACCCCAGCACCAGCAGCCTCAGTACCGCCAACCTCTCTGCCTCCTGACAGCCTCAGTGGGACCACCCAGTGACAAACCCCCTCCCCTTTTCCTATTCCAAAGGTCACACACACTTATTATAAAATATGGGAATAATAAAGAAATACACAACATAAAAAGTAAAATACCCCATAATTTCCGGTCCCGGGTACATGTGCCATTAGCTGTCTGATCCATCTTCCTCCAGACCTCGAGGAATTTATCAGCAGGACCCAGCATGGTGCCTGACGCAGAGTACGTGCTCAGTAAACACTTCTTGAATGTTCTAATTAATACTAAGGTCAGCTATTATTTATTAATAGAATTATACACACTATTTTACAACGTGCTTTTCTGATCAGGTGTGTAACTTGGACACCTGTCTGAGTCAGTGCCTGTGGGTGACCCTCCTCCTCCCCATGAGCAGCCATACCTCGGTCACCCCTGGCAGGGGCAGGCAGTCCCCAGGAAAATACCAACATGCTCTCTTCCTTCAGTCCCAGAACGCAGCTGTGCTATTTTGGCCGAACTGACCGGTCCGTTTTTCTTAAAAAAGAAAACCACTAATTAAACAAGTCAAACAGGTGTTGTTTTGGTCTGCCTAATACTTCACAGATTTGCTACATTTTCTTTCCACCCAGGTGCTTTGGAGTTGAATAAGCAAATTATTATGTGCATAAAGAGGTATAAATGAATAACTGGTTACAAATTTCTTGCCCCTAATGGAATCTACCTGCCAGATGTACAACCTTGGATTAGAGGGAACAAGACCTAACCTCCTTAATTGGGCTGGGGTTTTCCGGTCTATTAAGCAAGAATCTGCCCTAAATCTCTACCTGTAAAAGCCACGGTCTGCACAGCTGGGAGCCTACCTGTTTTCTCTCACTCACCCACTTGCACTGGAGCTGATCTACAGACAAGGCCAACCTGGGAGAAGAGGCCATGGCAGCTTGCTCATGACCAAGACAGCTCTGAGACCAGGGTCAAGTCCCTACTTTGGACAAATTCCTTAGCCACACTAAGTCTCAGTTTCCTACTCTGAAAAGTGGGTTTGATAATTACCTCATCCATTTCCTGAGGATTACATGAAATAATAAAGCAAATATACTTTTAACAAAGCCATCTCAGGAAGCAAGAAGACACTATTATACATTCGTGCTGTTGTAGTTCATTTTCTGTTGCTGTCACTAGATACCACAGACTGGGTGATTTATAAAGAAGAAAGGTTTGTCTAACTCATCATTCCATATGCTAGGAGACCCAAAGTTGAGGGGCTGTATTTAATGAGCATCTTGTTGCTGGTGGGCACTCTTTTCAGAGTCCCAAGGTAACACAGGGCATGATACAGTTCTAGGGTACATCCAAGTAACAGAGCAAAGATGGTTTTCATAACAAACCTATTCGCAAGATAACCCAACTCCATTAACCCATGAATGGATGAATTCATTCAGGAGGCAGAGCCCTTCCTAATTACTTCTTAAATGTCCCACCTGGTCTCACCTTATAGTACCTTACAATAAGGATTAAATTTCAACAAGAAGTTTGGTGGAGTCATTCAATACACAGCACATTCCAAAGTACAAGCCTAAGATCAGAATATCGGAAACTTTTAGGGAAGTGAACTTTGATAGGCAGAGTGGCTCAGGTATCCACCAGGTGGAGAAGGTAAGAGGACACCATGCCAATGAGGCTTCCTGGTTATACCTGATGAAAACCCAAGTCAAATTCACCTTGGCACAAACTAAGTGATGTAACCTTGAGGACCACACCAAGAGCTGCTGGAGGTGCAGACTTGGATTGACCTTGTACTTCCTGCAGTCTTTCATCTGTCGTAAACCTCAGTTGGTCTCTCTGAGTTCTTTCTGCAGACCAACTGTCTTAGTATGGTAGAGAAAGGGTAATCAACAGCCCTAAATTCATAGATTCCCTGTTTAGCAGCTCTAGGAGGAAGGCTGAGAGTGTCAACCCAGCATCCATGTAGAAATCCCAAGGAAGCATTCTGACCATGGCTGGTTGGGTCATATGCCCACCAGCTGAACCAGTCCTGGTTGCCATGGAGATAGGATACTGTGATTGGCTGTGCCTAGATGGGGAGTCCATCCCCTTGACCACAGGGACAAGGTTCCATAATTTACAGCTCCTTCATAACTACGTGGAATGGGGAGGTGGCTCCCCAAGGTGGTGGGCAGATGAGAACAGTTGAGCCATTAAAGAAGGAAGGCTGTGCTTGCTTAAAATGAGCTTCACTTACATTTTTCTCTGTTCAATATCTTTCCAGGAGCTCCTCAAACTACAGATGAGCATTTTTATAAATATAAATTCACAAGATTACACAATTTACATGTAAAATGGGGCCAGTTCCCTCATGAGGTTCATAAACCAGCTCTGAAGCAATTCTAGAGGACTTGTTCGAAAATTGTTTCTAGCATTAGCAATATTGCTGGAAAAAATCAGAAAGACTCCCAAGGTGACTACTTGAACGGACAACTTTCATTGGAATGTAGAAGCACTTTTTAAATCCAGATTATGTGCAAAATTATTCTGATAATAATGAAATCAATACAAATACATTACCAAAATATGTGTGCACCCCAGGGTATAGCTGCTTTCCTGGTACAGCTAAGGACTTAGGGAAATGAGCATGGGGTGTGAACTTTAGCATTTTTAACTTGGGTCCCCAGACTATTTACTGTCGATCTTATCAGGGTCCCCTGGGAGTTTCTTAAAATAAGAGGTGACTGGTTCCACCCCAGAAATTCAGGTCTGGGAGGTCTGGGTGGGGCCAGGCACTGTTGTTTTCTGAATGCTCCACAGTAATTCTGACCATCCACTCAGGCTGCACACCACTGTCCTAGGACAGTGTTTGTCAGAGTGTGGTGCAGTCATACTGCCTCAGAATCGGAGAGATGGTTCAAATTCAGATTTCTGGGTTCTACCCAGGCCTGGTAGATCAGGTTTGGTGGTGAGCAGTGTTGTGACTTTATAGTTTATTAAGCTTCCAGGTGACTTGTTAAAATATTTTATTTTGCAATAATTACAGAGTCACAGTAAGTTGGAAATATATTCAAGGAAGGAGGGTCTGTGTACATGTGTGCATGCACACATGTTGTGTGCTGAGGTTAGAATCCTGGGCATTGTGTATGCCAGGCAAGGCCTCTACCACTGAGCCACACCACCGCTCCGTACTGTGTACCTCTTCTCAGCTTCTCCCAGTGGTAACTTCTTGCATAACTATAACACATTGTCAAAACCAGGAGGTTTGACATTAGTTCAATGCACAGAACTTATTCAGATTTTATACAGGTTTATATGTGCTCAGGTGTGTGTGGTGTGTGTGTGTATGTTTGGGGTGTGAGTGTGTGTGTCTGTGCACATGCGCATGTGCATGCGTGTGGGGTATGTTTGTATCTGTCTACTACTCTGTGTCTTGACTACTGTAGTTAAGCCTTGGGATCTGATACACTGATTCCTCTCACTTCATTCTTTTAAAAATTGATTTTGCTATTCTAAGTCCTTGGTTTTTCCATATAAATTGCTGGGAGTTTGGTATTGCATTAAACCTATTAGACCACTTTTGGGAGAACTGACATATTTTATGTCTTCTAATCCATGAGTATGATAAGTCTCTCCATTTACTTAGGTCTTCTTAGATTTCTTTCATCAACAGAGTAAATGGTACTCTGTTTTGATTTTGTTTTCCACATGTTCATTGTTAGTTTATAGAAATGCCATTGAATTTTTCGTGCATTGCTTTTGAATTCTGCAAACTTTTCATTTATTTATTTATTTATTTGTATTTTCTCTGTGGACTATCAAAACAATTTTATTTCTTTCCACTCTATATTTTTTTAAATTTATTTTTCTCGTCTTATTGTACTTGCCTATGTAGAAGAGTAACGGGAGTGAATAGCCTTGCTTTGTTCCCAATCATAGGGAAAAGTGTTCAATCTTTACCATTAAGTATGATGTTAATTTTAGTTTTTTATAAATGCCCCTTTATCAAGTTGAGGAAATTTCCCTCTATTCCTGAGAGATTTCATCATGCATGAGTGCTGAATTTTGTCAAATGTTTTCTTCAGGTTAACTGATATGATCATGTATTTTTTCTTTTTAAGGCTGTTAATATGGTGAATTACATTGAATGATTTAAAAATATTGAACCTGCTTTGTATACCTAGTATAAATGCCACTTGTGGTTTTTAATTCTTTTTGCACATTACTAGATTTGCTTTGTTGAAGATTTTTGTGTCTACAATGTGAGGGATACTAGGGTGTAGTTTTCGTTTTTCTTTCTTTTTTGGGGGGTACTGTATTCATCTGGTTTTGGTATCAGGGTAATACTGTCTTCATAAATTGAATTGGGAAATATTCCCACCTCTTTTAACTTCTGGAAGAGATTATGTACAGTTATTGTTGGTTTGTCTTTAAATGTTTGGTAGAAATTTCCATTGAAACCATCTGGACCTGAAGATGACTTTTTCAAGAAATTTAAAATTATGATTTCAATTTTCTTATGGTAATGGGATTATTCAGATTGTTTCATTCATCTTGGTTGAATTTTAGGACTTTGTGGTTTTCAAGGAATTGGTCCATTTCCTCATTTTCAAAATTATTAGTCTAAAGTTACTTGCTTATTCTTTTGTTTTGTTATGCTTGCAGTAGGGGACTGAACCCAGGGCCTCACATATGACATGTAAGTTCTCTGTCACTGAGCAACTTCCTCAGTGGGGTTTTTTGTTGTTTGAGTCAGGGTCTCCCTAAGTTACCCAGGCTGGCCTTGAATTTGTGATCCTCCTGCCTCAGCCTTACAAGTAGCTGGAATTACAGGTGTGTGCCATCCTTCTTGGCTCCCTTATCCTTTTTTATTTTTTTTGCGGTGCTGGGGATTGAACCCAGAGCCTTGTGCTTGTGAGGCAGGTACTCTACCAACTGAGCTATATCCCCAAGCCCTTCCCTTACCCTTTTAACAACTGCAATATCTATGGTGATGATCTCTTTGGTTCCTGATATTAATGATTTGTGTCTTCTCTTTTTCTTCTTTGTTTGTCTTGCTAAGAGTTTTATTAACTTTACTGACTTTTCAAAATGTCAACACTTTTTGTTTCATTCATTTTTTATTGTTTTGTTTTTCACTTTACTGTCTTTACTCTTATCATTATTCTTTCCTTCTTTTGCACTATTTAGGTTCTTTTCTCTTTTTCAATTTTCTTGGGGTAGAAATATAGATTTTCATTTAAGATCTTTCCTATTTTCTAAGGTAGCATTTAGTCTCATGAATTTCTCCCTTGTCTCTGCTTTAGCTTCGAATGTATTTTAATATGTTGTTATCTAATTATTACATTTATAAGATAGTAATATATTTATTTTATTTTGTTAACTCATTTCTTGTTTTGCTTTTCTTGCTTTCTTGTGGGTTTTTTTGGACATTAACTTTCCAATTTAACTTATTACATTTTTTAAATATCATTTTATGTAGTTTTCCCAGTGGTTATGTAAGTCTGCACACATGATTCATCACAGTCTATGAATATGGATGCCTCACCACTTCAAGTGACCTTACTCCATTGTGGTCCCTTTACTCTTCTTACTCTTAAAATACAATTGTTCTAAGTATTCCCTCTAAGTACATTTATCACATCAGATGGTGTTATAATTTTTTTTCAGCCATCAAGTATAATTTAAGAAACTCATGAGAAGTAGGACAGTCTAATAGTTTTTACCCAATCCATGATTCTTTCCTTTCTGAAATTCCAAACTTTCTTCTGTTTTCATTTCCCTTCTGCTGGAAAACTTCCTTTAGTCATTTTTTAAGGATAGATTGACTACTGACAAATTCTCTTAGTTTTTCTTTATCTAGGAACGATGATGTATCTTTCCTGAACGATACATTCACCAGGTAGACAACTTGTGGTGGACAATTCTTTTCTTTCAGGACTTGAGAAATGTACCACTTCCTTCTGGTCTCCATGGTTTCTGACAATAAATCTGCCATCCTTAGTTGTTCCCCATAGATGTCATTGCTCTCTGGTTGCTTTCAAAACTCTTTCTTTCAGTTTTCAGAAGTTTAATTATGATGAACCCTATTTGAGGTTCACTCAGCTTCTTAAATCTGTAAATCTGTCTTTTGCCAGATTGGGGAAATTTTCAACTGTCATTTCTTCAAACTAAAGTGACTTTCAGCATATTCTGTTTGAGAAACACTGCCTTGGAGTAGGGTTCATGGGTCAGGAACCCTCCAAATTATCTACAAACTCCTGTAAGGTGTTCTTTTCTATTAGGAGGCTGTCTACAGCTTTCACTAGATTCTCAGAAGAGTCTACGACCCTTGCAATAAATTTTGTAAAAGCACCGGTTCATGGTCTTATCAGTTATTTTTGTTTTCTTGGTGAAAACCAGTGTGAAACTAGTTGGTATCCTTTCTTTCTTGTATGGCATTTGTTGAAATCCTGTGGTCCAAAGATTTTCCCAACAGTTTTGAAAAATATGATCACTCAGGTGAATATTTTCTGAGAGTTTAATATGTGCTAGAGAAATATTTTTCATCCCAGTCAGCAAGAAGGAGAGTTAAAAAATTAACTCGCTGGGCCTGGGGTTGTGGCTCAGTGGTAAAGCGTTTGCCCCTCACATGTAAGGTGCTGGGTTCAATCCTCAGCACCACGTAAAAATGAAAAAATAAAGGTATGTGTTGTGAAGAGTAAGAATGTTGGAGTAAACTTGACGCTTTCACATGGGGCTTTCTCCTATAAAATCTGTTCCTGGGGCTGGATTGTAGCTCAGTGGTAGAGCACTTGTCTAGCACATGGAAGGCCCTGGGTTCGATCCCCAGCACCACATAAAAATAAATAAAATAAAGGAATAGAAAATAAAATAAAATCTGTTCCTTATTGCTCTGAGCTGGATACACCAGTGATCAATTTACAACCCTGAAAGTCAATTTCGTGCACTAGTGGCCCCTTGTTGTCACTCTGCTTTGCTTCACACAGCTGGCCTCTGGGCACTCTTCCCCAAGCAGGCCTGGCCCTGGCCAGGTGCTCAAGCTGCTGGCTCTGCCCCCACACTCTCTCCTCTGTCACCCACCTTCTGGGACTAACTCCCACTCATCTCAGGAACTTGGCATGGGGAGCACCACCCCTGGGAAGCCTTGTTTCTCTCCTCTACGAACACTGTTAAGTATTCCTCCCTTGTCACTTTGCCTGCCAGAATGTCATGCTGTAGGCTGATAGCCCGACTGTCCCTCCCATCAGTTGCTGAGACCCTTGAAGTCTGTGACCCAGCCTTGGTTGCTTGGTGTCTCCTGGACTCTCTCAAAGGTGAGGCATGCGTGAGACTGCCTCCAGTCATTCCCCACCCGCCGCTTCCTGGCTGAGCCTTTTCTCCATTTCTTCCTGATGGCATAAGTATCTGTTGAGCTTCTTCATACGAAGGCGTGGGCACCAGATGTTCAGCCCCTCCCCAGCAGGCTTCGTCTCTCCAGCATTCTCACAAGCATCTGTTTATTCATTTGCTTTAGATTTTTTCAAGAATCAGTATAAAGGTTACTGGTCTTTTGCAGAATGCCTACCTCCCCATTTTTGGAAAATGCACATGACATTGACCTCTGCCATTTTCCTCCTTTGTCTTCCTGGTGGATCTTATGAATGATTGCCTTATTGTTGCATTTCCATTTACGGATCTGTCTTTCCTATTAGGCTATAAGCTCCCTGAGGCAGGGACCATATCTTATCCAACCTAAAGCCTCCAGGGACTAGCACAAGGTGGCTTCCCCAAAATACTGGTGGAAGGAAATTGGGTGTTGACCCATCACAGCTCTATTGTTGCTCACGATTAGAACATCTATTTCCTCATCTTTCCCACATCTTTATCTCTTGCTTACTTTCATCCTTCCCTCTGAGTCATCATGAATTCTTTTTTGTAAAAGAGAAATGGGTAGATTAAGGCTACATGTTTTAATGTCATTTTTTAATTCCTCCCAGGTACTATCTTGGACGTCGGATGCACATCGTTATTTCCAAGCCTGACATGATCCGGCAGGTGCTGGTTGAGAACTTCCGTAACTTTACCAACAGAGCGGTATGTACTTTCCTCTCGGCATGGGGATGGATCATCTTAAGATGCAAGAACTGCATGGTGGATCCAACAGGGATACTGTGGGGCCTCTTGTGGGGTTTAGGTCAGTTCCACTGAAAAACAGAGCTTCCCAGTGAACTGGCATTCTCAAAAGGGATGTAACAGACTGCTACCAAAGAAAGCCAAAGCTCAAAGATGTTGAGGCTAAGAAAAATACTAACCCGGGAGAGTTTTCTAAAGCTGTGTTGGAAGCTAGAGGAATCCACTGGGCACAGGCCGAGTCACCCAGGAACTCTGAGCAAGGCTGATAACATCAGCAGGAAAGCAGAACGTCGAGGGTTTTATGTTTATTTCTTTTCTAGAAAGCGTAAAAGTATTAAGGCCAGAAAGGGAGGCAAACAACATTGACAGGGAAATTTGTCCCCAAGTAGGCGGAGGAGCCTGTAGGAGAACCCCTCACATCAGTTCATCTCCAACCTACTAAAGGGTGTGCATACCCCACCTTTTTTGGAGACTCCCCAGCCTACTTTTCATCTTTGATGAAAAGTCTCAAAAAATGGGGGAGGTGACAGAAAATGACGGAGGTCAATGCTGTCCTTATTTTTCTAAATGGGGAGATAGAAATTCTAGCAGGAATTTTCTTTAGAACCCAATGGCACTTAACCACTGAGCCACGCCCGCAGCCCTTTTTGTTTTTATTTTGAGACAGGGTCTCACTAGGCCGCTTACAGCCCCACTGAGTTGCTGAGGCTTCAAACCTGCAATCCTCCTGCCCCAGCCTCCTGAGTTGCTGGGATTACAGGAGTGTACCCTTTAGACTTTTTCATAGAAACTGTAGCAGGAATTCCCTTTAGATTTTTCCATAGCAATTTTGCTTTCACAGAAAAAGTCTAAAGTGAGTTACTAAACGGATGCTTGTGAGAATTCAGACAATCCCGTGCCAATCATTGGTCGGGGCGAGGGGTGAAAAACTAACTCCATTTTCCATGGATGGTAGGTCATGTGCTTATTCTTTCGTTGGTTATTTGGCCACAGGCCAGGCTGTGCCGAGGTGCTGAGTGTAAGGAGAGAGAGGATCCGGTCTTGCCCGTAAGGAGCTCAGTTTAGTGAGGGAGGCAGACCAGGGGGACCAGCACAGCCCAGCATGATGGGAGCTCTGCAGTGGAAAACGCGGGGCCGTCCAGGACGCGGAGCTTGTGGACGTGAGGTCCCCGGGGCTGCGTCTGAAAGACTCTCTCCAGCTCATTCCTGCATTCTGGGCTGGTAGAGCCATCACAGATTTTTTTGTCCTCACAAAAGATTATGAGATTGATGCAATTATTGCCTCCATTTTACAGAAGGAAAATCAAGGTTCAGAGAGGTCAAAAGACCAAGCCAGGCCACATGACTACCTTGGGGAAGAGCAGAGATTTGCATACCGTCTCCAATGCAAGTCCAGAGCTCTTTTTTACTGCACTATTATAATGGCTGCTTCGGGTGACATTTCTGGATGTCAGGGTTTAGGGAATGATTGGTCCCTCCCCCAGAATGTGCTCATCCCCAGAGCATCACGCCCAATGTCAGACACCACATGGCCACTGGAAGGAGGTGACCGCCTGGCCTGCTGCCTCCATCATCTCGGAATGGCCACAGGAATTGCAGAAGTTTAACTGCTTCTCTGCTGCTTCTGGTTTATCTCCCCAACACACGTTATCCCCTGCCCTGCTCAGAGACTCCCGAAGGCCTTTGTCCTGCTGGGATCTTACAGACTGAGTCTGATGGTTCGGTGTAGATCTCTGCTCCATCACCGCAGCAAGGGGTGTTGATCAAAGAAGCCAGGGGAGCCGATGCCTCAAAGGGCCTGGGCCACCAAGCTGCATCCGAGTAGACCCTGAAGGCTACCCAGGAGCCTGCCATGATTCCTGCGCCCATGAGCAGTGAGGTGGATGTGGCAGCTGTGTGTCTCTGTGTGGCTTCACATAACACCCAGCATGTTCCCAGGGCATGAGACCTGAGAGCTGACCTGGAAGAGGGTCCCCTCTGATGGGTCTGCTAGGAGCAGACAGATTCAACACATGTGTTTGAGCTGAGCGTACCAAATCAAATCCCCTTTGACCTTGGTCAGTTTCTCCTCCAAACCATTTGTAGCCCTCCCTAATTTCCTCCATCCCAGACTGCAGTCTGTAGGTCCTCGACCCCAAACTCCAGAGTATGATTCTAATTTCCCTCCTCTTCCGCTCAACACAGGATTAAGCCTTCAGCATTAAGTTCAAGTCCCCCAGACAAGATTTAAGGGCCCCTGTAACTTAAATCCATTCCATATGCTCCAACTTAATCTCCCACTTCTCCCCAATCCAAGCTGTCACTCCAGCTGGCAGGGACCCTCCATTCTCTCCCTAACCTGAGTCTCATGCTGACAGCCCCACAGCACGGGAGGCAGCAGAGCTAGGCTTCACGTTCAACAGCCATGTGAGCTTGAGCGGACTCCTTCACTTCTTTAAGCCTCTTGTTCCTCCTATGGAAAATGGGGAGCAAAGCTAAATGGGATCTGCAGGTAAGCCTCTGGGCAGTGTTTGGCAGGCAAGGTGAGCAATTATGGTGCCTTAGTTGCTTTTAACAAGAAAAATTCCACCTCCTTCCCACCCATCCAAACCTCAGCTATTCTTCAAGACTCCCTTCAGATCCTGCCTCCTCCAGGAAGCCTTCCCTGTCTCCATCTCCATTCTCTCTTCCCCTTCTCTGGACTCTGGACACTTATCTGCACCATTCATTTGCAATAGATCCCATGGTACCTTCTACTATTAGAGTAAGGAAGGTGTGGCTTTCGCCCTAACTTGATCCTTAGTCGTTTAAGGCCAGGAATCATATCATCCAGTCCTTTTCTGGACCCCGTGGCCCAAACACACAAGGACTATTCAGCACCCCATATATTTTTGTGTAAACCAAATTAAATCTCCATCAACATGACAACCTAGCATTATCTGAACCGAGAGATTCAGTGCGCACTTCTCCAGCAGGACATTCACGAACAGGTTTTAAAAAGAAAAAGAAAAAGAAAAAAAAGAAAGACCCATCAAAGACCCATCGTAGATGAGATCTCCAGGAAACCCATGTTGATCAATTTCCATCTGGGACCGTTTCCACTTATCTTTAGCTTTGTTTATGGTCTTTAAGCCAATTCCATATTCATGATAAAACAACCCTTTGTGACTCAATTTCTTAAAAACAGTGGTTAGAGTGGGATTTTCTCACAGGTTTTTGAAAGTCAAATTAAACTGGGTTCTGTGGTTCGCTCTTATCCATATGCTTATTTATCTGCTCAAAGAACTCGAGGAGATTAGCGAGGCGTGATTTCTCCTTGCTGACACCAGGCTGCCTTCTCCCTAATAAGCCGTGTTTACTTAAGTGTTCAGCGACTCAGCTTTATTAGACATTCGCTCAGTAAACATTAGATGCTTGCCCCATGCAAGCTTCTACCAAACGGTCCCCTGTGATACAGAGATACTTTGGCATATTAGTTTGATGCATTAAGTGAAAAGGAACTTAAATAACGCAGAGTTTCATTTTCCAACAGTGAGAGCCCAGCTCTGCTCACAAATCCAGGCTTGAGTTATGTGTGTCCCTGGGCAGCCTGGCGGAGCACGGCCGTGATGTGTGAAGCTGGTTTAGCTCTGAAATTTGATGTGAGCTGTGCACATCCCAAGGGACCCAGGGAGCATAGAGACTAAAGGAGGAGTGACGCCACAGGGAAGCCCCATGTCAGCATCCAGCACATGTTTGAATTCCAAATCGTGGAATGAAATATTCTTTTCCAAACTCCAGAACACTGAACTGAACAGATCGGGGTCACAGCCAGGGTGGCACTTGTCATATCTGAGTTTCCGGTTCACATTTTCTGAGCACTTGAGCCCATATCGTGTGTCTGTTCCATCTTGCGCACTTTCCCTATGGGTGCCCTCAGTACCTCCTGAAATGGTTGCATGTGACTACAACCACAGGTTGTCATCAAACCCAAATCCATCCTCTCAGCATCATAGAACCTCAGCTGTCCCAGCGCCTCAGGACTTAAATATTTTTACTTAGATTATTCCAATTAGCTCTCTTTTTTTGCTATCAGGTACTCGAAGTTATGAGGGTATTTTTGTTGTTGTTATTTTTGTTTAAATATCTGTGGCAACTGGAACCGGATCTGTGTGACTCAGCAGCCACAGTTATAACCAGTAACGGTGCACCCTATTCTTGGCCTCCCATCAAGGCTTGGAGTTGGGGAAGCTGTGGGAAGGATGATAAGGGGTAGGCTGGTCTTTAGCCCATGTTCATTTGCTCCATTTAGATAGGGGTGGGGGACATGGAAGAGATGTACCTGTCTAATCATGAGACCTGCTGCCTTGGGGGTATGAGCTGTGGTCCAAAATGGCGGCATGGAGAATGGATCAACTTGCAGGCACACTTGTTTCCGGTTCCACTGCTTAGATATAGAGTGGAGATGGAAGGAGAGGGTAGTTGTATGTGTAGATGGAGGGGTGGATGGGTTACAAGCCCTCAGATCCTTATCTACAACACAGAGGTCACTTCTTCAGGCATGAGTCAAGCTACTCACAAGTGTCACATCTAAAGCCATGTGATGGATTTGGTGAGTGGCTTTGTCCAGAACCATAAGAACCCAGAGGCTGGATGTCCTACATTTAGCCTATTGAAGGACTGCTTCATCCACTCACCATGTGACTGTCAGAATCATGAGGATGAGTCATTGTGGAGTCACAACCCCCTTGGACCCAGCAAAGATGGCTAAAGTTAGAAGGCAAATGAGTCACTGGAAACCTTTTACCCTGTCCACCTGCAGCAACACCCTGTCCAGAGACCCACAGGAGCTTGATCAATAAGGAAAACCCTGTTTAGAGCTATGGGTGGATCAGACCCACCTGTACTGGGGCTCAGGGACCTGCCTGCTGGCGTCTGCTGAGAAGAGATGGGACATCAGCAGGTTTGCCACAAAATTGCCCCCTTTTGACTTGTCCCTATGACTATAACTGACACCTTATAGAGGTGCCATTCCCTCTCCTTTAACTGAAACAGTGAAGTAAATGAAGACCTTCAGATGTTCAAACATGTGCTGTAAGATTGACATGAGGAGGTTGTTGCAAATGACCTAGGGAAGCTCTTAGAACTCCAAGCAAAACTGGGAAGCTTTTTTGGATGATGTATTTCCTGAGAAGGGTCAACCCAGATTCTAGGTCTGCAGCTCTAAGCAAGGCAGGAGTTCTCCTGCAAGTACTGCCAGTCAGAGAGAGCAGGGAAACCTAAACCGTCACTTGCCTGACCGCCACCCCTATCTCTTTTTGGTTTGTTTTTTGCTTGTTTGGTTTTTGTACTAGGGCCATGGGGCCCTAGTATCTGGGGCCATGCACTTCCTGGGCAAGTACTCTGCCACTGAGATACGGCCCCATCCCTTTTTAAATGTTTTTATTTTGAGACAAGGTCTTAACAGGGTGACCTTGAACTTGGGTCCTTCCACCCCAGCCTCCTGAGTATCTGGGATTATAGACATGCAGCACCATGCCTGGCTGGCCACCTCCCTTTGAGGCAGATCTTCTTGATATATGTGAAACATTTTGTGATGCACAGGAAACTCTCCAGCCTGAGCTGGAAGCTTCTGGTCCCAGGATGGGTTGCCCATTGCAGGTCGCAGCTATCAGCCATAAGGGGACGCCTGTCCCCTGCTATGGGACTCCCCTTTCACCTGCTTTGCTCATGTCTGAATGGGGTTAGTCCTGGAGAAGTCAGATCTGTGGAATTGCATGTGATCTGTAAAACACACTGAGCTGCGAGTTTTCAACATGACAGGTGGGTCTGAACTGTAATGCTCTTGAAAGGAACTGAGCGCCTGGTGAAGCCTTGGGAACGCAGGAATGAATAGTGCTAAGTGGTATTGATCCTGAATGTTCAGGTGTTCTTCTCTCTGCCTTGCAGAACTCTTTTCTTAATTTGAAAATCTTGTTGAAAATGATTTCATATTTTTATGTCTTACTAGGCTCTTGGTTCAGCAGGAAGTCAACATTTTTTAAAAAGGGATAAGTAAAATCTCATTTTTACATTTATGTTTTCTCGCCTTAACTTGTGGTGACAGAAGTAGAAATGAGTGTGTGCACCAGGAGATTGACATCTAGGGTTTGGGGTGAAATCGTAAATGCGCCACAGACGCAATACAGGTCTCAAAATGGTTGTGTTCCTGAATATTCCATGAATGTCAGGTCCCTGCCAGCAAGTTCTGGCCCTCCCTCTTCCCTGCCCCAGTTTCCTTCATGTAACATCCTTTTTTTCCATTTGATCGTCCTCTAACCCTGGGCCCAGCAGTATGGTGAAAGACCTTAAAAGGAATTAAGTCAGATTCCACATTTGCTACCTATGATTAGCTGTGTGACCTTCAACTGGCCCTTTAACCTCTCTGAGCCTCCACTTCCTCCTGTGTAAAACCTGAGTATTAGGCTAGCTACTCACTGAGCTCTGTGTGACTCCCGATCAGATGGCATGTGGCAGGCAGCCCTGACAGGTCAGCCGTCTCACCAGCATCCCATGGAGCCATTTTAAGCTTCACATGGAGAGCCAAGTCCCTCTTCGTCCCTCAGGAGAATGTCTTTCCAGCAGAGCATCACAGATATCATCGGGGACACCCTTGCCCTTCTCTGACACAGACACTCTACCAAGATCTGTTGACATTTCCACAGGAGAGTTCATGAGCCTGACTCCCTCTCCACTCAGGAAGGGCGCTGGCTGGCAGTGTGGATCCAATAGAAACGGGAGAGTACAGTTTCCTAGAGACGCTTGGAGCTGTGAGGAGGGACTGCCATGTCCGTCTGCACCATGCCTTCATCCAATTAGACGAGGCCCCTTCCGCCAGCTGGAGCCCACTTGGCAGATGGAGCCTGAGCTTGCTCTTTGGCCACCGCCTGCCTGGCCCCTGAAGCCAGGGACACACCTCACAACTGGCTCAGCGGCTGCTCTTTTGGGTCACAGCTGAAAGCAGAGCAAAGGAAGGTTATGTCATTTCGGTGACCATCTTCTGTTGGCACAGAGAATGAACGCAATTATCCAGTGTGATAGCAGAGGAAATCCTTTCCTATTTTTATTTGCAGTATTTTATTTTTCAATATTTGCTTCATTTTTGGTAAAGGGAACATCTTTGTTATTTCAAAAACACCAGAATATAAGCTCCACTTGATTCAAATCTTTGTAGAGCCAGAGAGCAATAGTTGTAAATTCAAAAGAATCTCAAGCATAGAATTTAGGATAATTCAAGTGACGGAATCCTCAGACTTAACTGATCATAAACTAGGGAGGGACAGTGCCAGCTGTCTCAATACCTGGATGAGGAGGAGGCAGGCTGTGCTGGGGCTTCCTCCCGTGTGCAGGGCTGTGTGGGAGTCAGAAGGACGTCAGGGACAGTGGAGCACAGAGTTCTCAGATCGCAGCGTACTCTCCGATACCAATGCACCTGCAGCTGGATTGGCACATGGGACAATAAACACATTGGGAATGCTTACAGTGTCACAGTGCTCCTCGCTCTGCTCTCCTGTTACCCTCAGCTCTGTGGGCCATTGGAGAACTGTCATCCACCTTGTCAGGGCATCCTGGAGGTCATCCAGGTCTGGAGGGAAGGTTCGTGCATGTTCCAGAACACAAGGAACCTGCTTCTGGCTACAGCTTCATAATCCACGTTGCCCCTTGATTCTTGGCCATGATCATACACACCCTGAGTTAGAGCAGAACTGCACTGATGCATCTGCAGCATCTGGGGGGAGTCTGCGGGTCTTATGCAGCTGTGCCAGGCCAGCTGAGGGCACCAGGTTAGCCCGTAAACGCTCAGAAGTGGTTTTCAGGCAAGCACAGCATGCAAGGTGTGGATTTTCCTTAATAATTTGTTCCTCGGGACTATGTGACTCTTCAAAGTTGAAAGTTCATCCTTAGCTGGCCTAATAAGAAAATAGAGATCTTAATTGAAAGGACAAACATGTTTATGCGTCCAAGGGAATCTTAGTAGTTGAGCCATGAGACCACAACTAAGCGGTTTATCAGAACTGTTCTCTAATTACTGCAGATTCATCCAAGAGTTGATGCAATACGGTAAAAAGCACTTAGACGGGTGTTGGTGATAACCCACCCTGCCCCCTGCAAGTGAACTGTGAGTGTCCGTTCTCTGTCTTGAGCCTCACTACGTGCCAGCCTCGGGGATAGTAGGATTCCATAAATGTCCACAGCCTGATAACAGACAGACACCATTCAGAGCTGAACTTGCAAACCACCAAAAATAAAATGCAGCAAACCCAGTTCAAGAGCTTTGGCTGCCTTGGGGATGTCATGCATTTCCAGGGACTTGGCAAGCTCCTGTCCAGCTGTGGCTGTGCGATGGCCAGGGAGCGCCAGAGGCTGCAGTCTCCCCAGTTTCGGTTGTGGAATTCATCCACGTCTTCTCAACGTTCATCCTTCTAAATGTCCAAGGCATGGCAGTTGGGAGCAGAGGGGTCCTTCTGCTGGGTTTTCTGTCCCCTCCCACTGCCAGCTCTCTCTTCACCCCAGTCAGCAGAGAGAAAGACCTTGTGACCACCCCCACCTCCCTAGCCTCCCGCCCCACTCCCAGGGACTTTTCTTTCCCTCTGTTCTCCTTCCCTTTCCTGTGTCTTAGGAGAGGGGAGCACAAGAACCTGTGGACTCCAAACAGGGGCCACCCCTGAAAAAGGGACGTGCTTACCAAAGCTCACCCTGTGACATTCTGATGACAATCCGCATTAGATAAAAATGGAAGGCAGTCACTGGACCTCCCGAAAAACTTGTAAGAGATGCTGAGGGAGCTAGAGTGACCATCCAAAGGCAAGGATGAACCAGGGAGAGACACACCATGACATGTCAGAGGCAATGTGGTCATCAGAGGTGGAGACCATCATGTGCAGACAATGAAGAATCTGCGTCAAAACTGGGCAAAGAGCTGGGGTGCAGCTCAATGGCAGGGGCTTACCAAGCATGTGCCAAGCGCTGGGTTTGATCCCTGCACCACAAAGCAAGCATGGAATTCCTGGGCAGAGAGGATACCGGACGGCTCTTAATATACCTCTTAAAATGTGGCCCATGTCTGAAAACCATCTTCTAGACCACGTGGTCTAATTCTATCACACGTCACACTGAGACCAGGCAGTGTCTGTCAATGCAGTAGCCAGGCTTCCTCTGTTCCTGGCAATGATATCCCAACATAGCCCAACACACTTGTGGTCAATTAAGGTTCCAAGATCCTTTTAATGTGAATTATTGTAGGGCATCCCATGTTCTGAACAACTAAAATTTTAAACCTAATCATGAAGCCTTCTAGTTACATCTGATGATTTTCATCTTGTTGGAGTTCATCCAGCATGCAAGTCTGTCCAAACGAAAGGTTTATGATTGAGTATTTTTTTCAATTGAGATGACCTCCATACACAAATCTTGAGTATAAAACTCAATGCATTTTGTACATGCAGGTTCTCAAGTGACCATAACTCATGTCAAGACGCAGAGTATCTTCTGGCTCCAGTTTCATTTTCCAATTGTTTTCCATGAGTAGAAATAAAATAAACTTGTACTCAACAATATTATTAATCAGAATATTAATTATAATATTTCCTTGTAGTTAGTTCTTGGGTTTTCTGTTATACAACATGCGATCTATAATAAATAGTTTTATTTTTTCCATTCCAATTTTTACATACTTCTTGTCTTTCTCTTGCCTAATTGCATTTCTATAATTTCCACTAGAAGTGTGATAAGGGACATACTTGTCTTGTTTCCAGACTTGGGAAGCGTTGGGTGTTTCCCTATTGAGTGTGATGTTGGCTGAAAATTTTTTTGTGAATGTCATTCTATTAGGTTGGGAAAGTTTGCTTCTATTCATAGCCCACCAAGAGTCATTATCATGAATAGGTGTTGAATTTTATCAAATATCTTTTCTGCATCTGTTGAGATTATGTTTTCCCTTCTACTATTAATGCAGCTAGTTGCATTGATTGCTTTTCAAAAGTTGCATTCCTGAAATGAGTCCCATAGGGTCTGGATGAATTACTCTGTTACAGATCACTGGTTTACATTAGCTAATATTTTCTTTAGAATCTTTGCATCTATGTTCATGAGAACCATTGGTCTGTAATTTTTCCTTCTTATAAGCCTTTGTCAGATGTTGGAATCAGCTCATGCTGGCTTATGAGATGGTCCAGTTTCATGTTAAATTGGGATCCAGGGAGTGTAAATCTTCCAGCTGTGATTTCTGCAAATCAGTAGTTTACTATGAAAATAACAAATAAAATATTTGATTGGACTGAGCTAAGTGTAGAACCCTGTGGTTCGCCATTTGTTTCCAGATTGATAGTTTTATTTGTCTTTGGTTGTTCTACCAGCCATGAAACCACCCAAAGGAGTTATTTACCCACCCATTATTTCTCCTCCTTCTCCATAAGAATGTCCTTGGAAATCATAAAATGTTTTCTTTCCCACATCTATAGATCTGTCGCTCCATGAAAGAAAAAAGAATGAGGTTACTTTGGCACTGCTTGCTGTTAGTGAACTCGAACTGACTCCTAAAAATCGCTTTTTAAAAATAATCTTTAGAAATGGGAATGAGATGCTATTTGTAGGGGGCATGGGAGTGAGGTCCAGGCAACGCAGCTTCCCTCTGGAGGTGTTTCCTGAGAGGTTTCATAATGTAAGTAGGAGTTAGCAGGCAAAGGAGAAAGGGGGCAGAGGGACAGAGAAGGCCATTGCAGAGACAAGCAGCTCGTGAGAAGGCGCAGACCTAGAGGGAAGACGGTGTGGCCAAGGTACCCTCAGAAGAGCAGGGAGCACTCCCAGGCTTGCATGCCAGGGATGCCTCTAAAGCTTCAAATGTAGGAACTCCATCACGCCGTCACCAGTCCAGAACTCATGGGGGTCATCCTTGATGCCTGTCTTTCTCCCACCCCACGCCCAATCCATCAGGAAATCTTCGACCTTCTCAAGCTTGCCAAATCTACCTGCTTCTCCCCCAATCTGCAGGCTGAACCCTGGGCTGAGCCACCATCCTCTCTGTCCTGGTCACGGTGCTCCTCTGAATGGCTCTACCACCTGGTCCCCCATAGACTATTCTCAACACGGAAGCAGAGTGATTCCTTAAAACACAGTCAACTCAAGACACCTCTCTTCAAAACTCCTCTGTGCCTCCCACGTCATTCAGAGCAGAGGAAAAGTTCTACATGGGCCCCTTGAGACCCTTAAATGCACCTTAGTGTCTTTGCCATGATGGTTCCCATGCCTGAAGCTGGACTCCCTCCACCCAGCTCCTTAGAGCATTGGCTCAAATCCCAGCTCCTCCCAGAGCCCCAAGCTGACCCATCCATTTGATGCCACACCTAACTCTTCATGTTACTTCTTACGCATCTGTCTGCCTTTAGAATTAGTGAGAACAAAAAGCTTTTGTCTTATTCACAAATGTATCCTGAGTACCTATTTCAGGGCCTGGCACATACCAGTCATCCTGAGAGGCAGGCACATTATCATCGCCCAGTTACAGATTGTGAAACTGAGGCCCAGAAAATTCCATTTTAAAGGTCACACAGAGCCAAGATTTGAACCCAGGGGTCTGAATCTAGGCCATGCTCTTTCCTCTGCCTTATCCTGCTCCAGCCTGGGGTAGAAAGTGCAGCCTAATCTTCCAGAAAGCTCACACTATGTCTCCAGACTATGTCTATAAAGGACTGAGTCTGTGCCGTGCTGGGGGAGGGTAAGCATGCCAGGCCTTATAAACCAAGTTAGGGAATTTGCACAAGGAGAAGGCACTAGGGCTAGATTTGTATTTTTATTTTTAACCAATTAAAATTTTGCATAATAATGGGGTACCATGTGATATTGTGATACATGTATACACTGTCTAATGTTTAAACCAGGTTCAACATGTCTGTTTCCTCGAACATCTATCATTTCTCCACAGTGGAAGTATTCACTATCCTTTCTTTTGGCTTTTTGAGATACACAGTCCATAACAGTTATCTAAGTTTACCCAAATGTGCAATGGCACCCCAAAGTTTCTTGCTCCTAACTAACCCAGAACCCGCTGATCAACCTCTCCCTGTGTCTACCTCCCCTCTGCTCCCCAGCTTCCTGAAACCCCCATTGCACTCTCAACTTCCATGAGTTCCACTCTCCTGTCTGGAGAGATCCCACTATAGCCAGGCACAGCGGTGCATACCTGTAATCCCAGTGGCTCAGGAGGCTGAGGCAGGAGGATCACAAGTTGAAAGCTGACCTCAGCAACTTAGCAAGGCCCTAAGCAACTTAGTAAGACCCTGTCTCAAAATAAAAAATAAAAGAGGGTGGGGATTTGGCTCAGTGGTTGAGTGCCCCTGGGTTCAATCCCCAGTGTCCAAAAAAAAAAAAAAAGAGCAATCCCCCTACAGTGTGGAGAGTGGATGGATGGGATAAGTCTGGAGGCTGGGAAATCACCATCAGATAATGATGACCTCAACCAGGGCGGTGGCCATGGGGATGGAGGCAGCTAGCCCATCAGAGATTTCAGAGTTGTGACTGATAGGATTTCAGCTGAGAGAGAAGATGACTCATGGTGTGGGGTCTGGGTTGGAATGGGGTTTTCAAACATTTCAACCATGACTTACTAGAAGAACTCTACCTCCCACGTTGATGCAGAATAACAGCATGCGCACACACACACACACACACACACACACACGTTAAATGTGCTCAACATGAAATAAGGACCTCCTGCCTCAACCCCAACCCAAGTTTCTGGGATTACAGGCATGCACCACCATATCAGGCACAATTTCTTAAAATTATGTATAGACAAACTAATTCTTAAAAATGTCTGGTGTGGTGTCCTGGAGATGAAGTCTGTGGGTTGGAAGAGTTCTGGAACATTACCTAGATCAAATCCACCCCGATGCTCCAGCTTCTTGCATGGTGTTCTCAATGAGTGGTACACAGCTCTGGTGGTGGGGAGCTCACTGCACAAGGCAGGTGGCTTCTCTATGAATAATCCTGGCTCTCGACTAGTGGGACAGCTCTCTAGATAAGCTATCATTCCCCCCACCCCCTGGCATCTTCCACTAGTGAACCCGATTCTACCCCTCAGAGTCACAAGCAACCAGAAATCCCTCTTCTGTGTAATGCACATTCAATGAACACACACACACACACACACACACACACTACATTATCTAATGTCCTCTTGCCATCTGACAGCTTTTTTGAAATGACCAAATTGCTTGTCTCCTCCTTCCAGTATGACATCTCGAATTGAAGCATGACTATAATCACTGCCCCCAAACTTTGCCATCAAAAAATGGGGATTCTAATGGCGCCTCTGGGCCAAGGAGAGAGCCGTATAGCGGCAGGCTGGTGAGGGAGGTGGCTGAGGGGGCGTGATGACACATCACACAGAGGGTGAGATTTGTCCTTCAGGTGTAAGATAAAAAATAGCACGATTCAATCCCCAGGTGTTAAGGACGGATCCAAATCCAATCAATCTTGACTCTTATCTCTAATTTATTCTGTGTTTTCAGAGCCCATACACCTCCATCGCTTTCCTTCTCCCAGAAATGTCTTCGCAGTGTGGAGGACGGGGCTTCGCCACTCTATAAATACACATAATGTCTGATTTCCTCCTTTGACTCTGGAACCTAAACAAACAGATTAGGTTCCAAAAATTCCATAAAACCATAATTTAGTGGCCACAGCACTCCCAAAGAATTTCATTCTAAATATAGAGAGGTATTCCTCTGCAGAAAAATATCCCAGCAACTTGATTCTAATATATAATTAAATCCTCTAGATACTTTGCAGTGATGTTTTATGGCTTATTTTGAGTGTTCATATTTTATCAGAAAATTATAATTTTCCTCTAAATAGGAGTTTTTACAAGCCTTTTGAATTATGATGGCTGGCTTCATGTTTCAACTATAATTAAAACAGTGGAAAGAAATAGCAGAACCGGATGGCACCACGCGGTCCTGAAGGGGGCTTGGTCCTGAAATTCCCCTGCAGCCCCTGGGCTGGGGATGCTCCAACCAACTGTGGGGCCTCCGTCTGTGACCACCTGGGGGGCAGCTGGTTTTAGCAAGGAATGAATGGCCTGGGAAGAAGCAAGGAGGAGTCCACAGACCCCTCAGCATGCTGGGGACCTCAGCTTCCACGGTTCCCCCCAGAGAAGCCTTCCTGGCCCTGCTCCTGCTCCGTGCCCACCACGCCCTCTGCCTTCAGGTCCACAACATCTGTCTGTTTTAGCTCTCTCTCTACGACCCCACTAGACCCACAACCCCACGAGGGCCAGGGCAACGTCGTGTTCATTCAGCATGTCTACGCAGCTTCTGGAAGGCCAGAACAGACTCCCACAGACCAGGGGACTCATGCAACAAGCGTTGGTTTCCTCATGATTCTGGAGGCTGGAAGTCTGAGAGTAGGGAGTGGGCAGGGTTGGTGTCATTGGTAACTTCTCTCTGTGGCCTGAGGATGGCCATCTTCTCCCCATGCCCTCCATGGTATTCTCTTTGTGCATGTCCCTGCCCTCATTTCTTCATATATATACATATATATTTAAAATATATATAATAATATATAATTACATATAATAAATATATAATTTAAATATTTAAATATTTATTATTAATTATATATTATTATATATTATATTATATTATTATTAATTATATATTATATATTATATAATATTATATATTATAAATATATTTAAATTTTTAAATATATTTATTTGTAGATATACATGATATCTTTATTTACTTATTTATTTTTATGTGGTACTGAGGATCGAACCCAGTGCCTCATACGTGTGAGGTAAGAGTAAGAGTTCTTCACTGAGCCACAATCCCAGCCCTCATTTCTTCTTTTTTTTTTTTGCGGTGCTAGGGATTGAACCCAGGGCCTTGTGCTTGCGAGGCAGGCACTCTACCAACTGAGCTATATCCCCAGCCCTCTCATTTCTTCTTATAAGAGCACTTGTCATATTGGATTAGGGCCCACCCTAATTATTTCACCTCAATTACCTCTTTAAAGGCTCTATGTCCAAACACAGTCTCATTTGAAGGTTTTGGGGATAGGACTTCAATCCATGAAGTCTTTTTGTGGGGGACACAATTCAGCCTTTAACATGCATGTTAGGCATTCAACAGATATTTGTTGATTGAGAAAAAAATGAATGGAGGATGGAATGTGGACACACTGTGGCAGACATGTTTCTGGAGGACCCTCCTTCCTCCCTCTCCTCTCCCCTCATTCGTTTCCCCACAGACTCAGACACACGAGTCTGTCAACTCTGGGCCCAACTGATGTAGCCACACAAAACTCCACAAAGTTTAGACATGAACCTCAATCTGACACATCTCCAGGAAGACCACCATGTTTATCCAGAGAGGACCCTCCTCAGCAGAGAGCAGCAGGACACAGGGACCCCTGGGTTGCTTCTATGATGATGACCGCACTGTGACGGGGCCAGCAGACCTTAGCATTGGCTCCCCCTGGGCCCCGGCCGTGGGTCTTAGGTCATCGTCCTCAAGCACTGAGAGTTGTCTTCTGTGTCCTTGCAAGAGAAACCTCCTAAGCTTTGGTCATTGGTGAATTTCAACCAGGGTTTTTATCATGAACTTGTGTTGCCACCGAGGTGGCTTTGACTCCCTGTGAACTAACCCTCTGCTTGTTGCTTTCCAACAGGCGACAGGTCTGGAGCCCAAGTTGGTAGCCAACAGCATTCTGTTCTTACGCGACAAAAGATGGGAAGAGGTCAGAGGCGTCCTGACTCCTGCTTTCAGTCCTGAAAAGCTGAATGAGGTAAGGCTCAGGGCATGCCCCCTCTGCCCTTGAGGAACAGGTTTCTCCCTCCGAATAGGGGAGACCTGATCAGGTTGCCTCGCTGGCCCAGGCAGCCCTGCCCACTGGGGCCTTTTTGCCTGCCTCCGAGAGAAGTGCAGGGTACTGTGCTGTGTGTCCTCCATTCCTCCAGCCATCCGCATCCCCAGCTGCCATTAATCAATCAAGTGTGCCATGAGTGCTGTGGCACTCGGGCTGTGTCCCAGACACTGCTGGAGGCGCTTCCAGGAGAAAACTGGACCATGTACAGTGGAAGCCCAGGAGCCTGGTAAGAGGCAGATTCTGCTCCAGGAGCCTGGGGTGAAGTCCCCGCGTGTGCACTTCAAACAACCCAATCCCCAGAAGAACAACCAGCACACTTCACAGAGCAAGGGGTAGACAAATGGCTGAATCCAAGGCAAGTGCTGAATCACGGCTTAGAGAGATGACAGCCATCAATTATGGGGGAGGAGGATGGAGAGGTTTCCTGGCAGAACTCTAGGTGGGCAGCCATGCCAGGTGACCTTTAAGGCCACGACAGAGGGACAAGTGAACTCCACAAGATGTTGCCAACTCTTTAAAGTCCTGGGTGGTCTCCTTTCCCTACCAGCTGTACCTCCAAAGGCAGGGTCTGTATGGCTTCTCCAATTCATTAACCTCTGCCCTGGTCCTGGGCTTTCTATCTGCACCGATGGGCCCCTCAATTCCTGGTCTGTTGTGAAATCTGATTCACTCAGGAGTGAGAACTTGCACCCTCTTGACGTGGGGTAGTGTTGAGCCTTCCTCAACTTGACTCCAGGCCCAGGGGCAGCCCCAAAGCAAGTGACCTTCCACAGTGGCTGGAGGGCCCTGGGTCCCAGCCATCACACTGTCTGATCTAGAACACCAGGCTTGGAGTAGCCTGTCTTCAGCTCAACAAATGAAAGATCCTCTTAGCTCAGTCTGAAGATGCTCACCCACATGGCCTTGACTGAATTCCTGTGAATCTGAAGTCCCCCAGAAGACAGAAGGCTCCCCACTTCCTCCTATCAGATTAAACTCACTCAGGAACTAGTGAGCCCGCCAGTGTTCAATGAAGTTTTGATTTGCATTTTCACGAGTAGCCTCTGGCACTTGGGGCAGAACATGGTCTGTGTGTCCTACCAGCTCCTCTCACCAGCTGAGTGTGTCCTGCACCACTCTAAGGGATCCCATGGTTATGGCTCATGACATCCCTGTGAGGTGGGTACTATTGTTCTTGCCATCCCCATGTTGCAGAGGAGGAAACCGAGGCATGGGCAGTGTGAGTGATCACACAGCTGGCGAGTAGCAGGCAGACAGGGCTAGAATCAGCTCCAGACGGCTCATCCTATCTGTGCGGCTGCTCCTTGGAGTATCCTGAGGGACAGTCTGCAGAGTGAGGGATGGGCAGTGGAGTCCTTGGGACTCTGTGGAAAGTTGAGGGATCAGAGCTCATCTCTCTATTTTCAGCCTAGGTTTGGAAGTGACTGAGGCATGGAAAGAGGTTTCAGGCAGTACAAATAAATGCCCTCCTTTCCTACTTACCTTAAGCTGAGTGAGAATGCAGCCCTGTATGATCAGGTGGGTTTGCTGATCCTCCATCCAGAAAGGACAATTGTAGCCTCTACCTGCATGGGGTGGCAGAGCTCCAGGCCCACACATGCTCAGTTTCTTCTTCCCAGGCTTAATTGGATAGGAGGATACAACAAGAGACAGCTGTCCTGGGCCACAGGGACCCATTGCAATCACCTGGGGAGCTTGGAAACCCGTTGTTGCCCAGGTCTCCCTGCCTAGAAATTCAGATTAAATTGGCTTGGTTTGACAAGCAGACCAAGCTCAAGGAGCTTCTCCAGCTCCCCGGTGATGCTAATATGAAACCAGCACCGAGTAACACCACCACCAGACACTTCCCACAAGACAACTGGAGGGGAACATCCTGCTTTCACCTGTATCCCATCCCACCACTGAAACAATGGTGGAACCAAGAGACGGGGTGCGTGAGGTCAACCTAGGCTGACGTCACCAGCTGACGCAAGCTGACTCACAGCTCTTCATTCATTAGTAAGTGATGACTTCACAGCATCATAGATGTTCCTCATTGTGTTAAAAAGAAACTAATGTGGAGGTCATCAGGGAGGGAAGGAAGGAAGGAAAGGAGGGAGGGACGGAGGTAGGGGCGGAGGGAAGGAGGGAGGGAGGGAGGGAGGGGGAAATTAAGGGGGAAACTTTCTCTCATCTTGAGCTATGATTGTTTGATAAAAGGAGTCTGATGGGGTCTACGTTTCTTTAGTACCTTACAGGGAAAACTCCAGAAAATGATACTGTCATGCCCCCAAACAATCCAGTGCTCCTGTTCCTTGGATCCAAAGCATCTGCAGTTTAGAAATCAAGCCCTCAGTGCCTGAATCAGTTGCAGAAAATAAAGTTCCTCTGGTCTGATCATAGCACTAAGGTGCTGGGCAGCCAGGGTGGAGGGAAAAGCAAAAGCGAGTCCGCAGATAGGCATTCCCTTCATTATTTAGCAGATGCTCCCAGTATACTTGAAGCTCCACTGAAAGTCATATTTTTACCCCAAATAGTTCAATGTAGGTCCTTGGGTTTCTATTGGAAGGAATCCCATTCCAGGGGATTCAACTTTCCCCCCATATCTAGACAGTTTGGACCTGGTGAGTGTGAGCAACCTGGGAGGAGGTATCAGGAGATCCATGGAGAGAGCTTAGCCATGTAGACCTGGAGCTCAGGGGAGAAGGGGAGGAAAGATGGCCACCCAAAACACAGACATGGTGATGTCACCCAGGGAGTGCACAGTATAAGTGAGGAGGGTTCTGAGAAGAGCTATATTTAAGGGAGGAGTGGAGGAGAAACCTACAAAGAAAACTTAGGAAAAACAGTCTGAAATGGACACCAGGAGAACATGGAAGGGTAAAACATTTTAAACAGGAAGGAGGAGTCAAAGGTGTTCCATGCAGCATTTTGTCACTGTGACCAAAATACCTGACAAGAACAACCCAAAGGAGGAAATGTTTATTTTGGGTCACAGTGTCAGAGGTTCAAGTCCACAGTTGACTAACTCTTGCTCTGGGCCTGAGGTGAGGCAGAACAACATGGCGGAAGGGTATGGCAGAGGAGAGCCATCAGCTCTTGGTAGCCAGGAAGCAGAGAGAGAAGGTGGGGCTGGTGGGAAGGCGCGCAGGGGGAGAAGGCTGAGGGGAGAGACACCCTTCCAGGGCACATCCTGGTGACCCACCTCATCCAGCCACACCCCACCTGCCTACAGTTACCACCCAGTTAATTCATTAAAATGAGGACGAACTGATTAGGTTACAACTCTCACAATCCAATCATTCCACCTCTGAATATTCCTAAATTAACAAAGGAGCTCTTGGGGGGCACCTCCTATCCAAACCATGACAACCTCCTTCACCAACATAGGTGAGTTTCTGGATGCTTGCTTGGACTTAGCCTCCCAGCTCTGGTCTCCGGGTCACTGGTTCTCACTGTGGGACCAAGGTCTTTATCAGAATCAGCTTGTTAAAAATATATAACTGTAGCCTCCCCAAGCCCTACAGAATTGAAATGTCTAAGGGTGACTGGGAACCTGTATGTTTTATAAGTCCTCTGCATGAGTCTGCTAAGAGCCATCTTGTTTTAAACCTCCCTCTCCGTCCCTGTCTCACCATCTCACACCGGCTGCCTCTCTAGGCCTGAGGTGCCAGCCCCAACGTCCCCACCCCTTGCCTGCTTTATCTCCCCTTTGGCACTAACAATTCATCTGGTTCACTTATTTACTGTTTTTTATTGTGTGTCTCATCCTGCTAGATATATGCTCCAGGAGGACAAAGGCTTTTTCTTTTCTCATTTTTTCTTTACTATTAACTGCCCACAATAGGTACATAATAGGTACTCCATAATGATTGCTGAATGGGTGGATGATAAATCAAAGAACCCAGAAGCTTTTTACCTCTCCTAACTAATGACACATGACAAGACTAAGATAAAAAAAAGAAAAGGGAAATCATTTTATCAAGAAAAAGTTACATAAGAGGATGTGGCGAATCATTGGCTTTCTCTTTGGAGAGTCACAAGTATACACATACAAAACAGAGAAAGCAGGTCACAAAGACACAAAGAGAATGACACGGGGAGACAGTAGGCAGCTCAGAGAGGCTGGGCCATCTACTCAACTGCGGGCACCTGAGTCAGTTTTCCCAGCAGTAGCTGTGAAATGCCAGCCTCTTAGTCCTTTCTGAGTGCAGATTTTGTTTCTGGACTTCAGTCATCAAACTTCAGAGTTTATTCTTGGGACAAAGGCTCGTTTTCCCTTGGAATTCTAAGGCTTTTTCCTTTAGAACTGTGGCAGCTATATCCTTGCTCACCTGTGTCTCTAAGTGACATTAGCATCAAAAGCTCTGAATGGCCCCATCTTTACTTATGTGGGTGTTAGGATGCCTCAGTCAATGGTGCTGGGAGTTACCTTAAAATCAGCATTATATCATTAGCCATAGTTTTAGTTAAAATTAAACAGGTTTGGGGCATCAGTTTTACCAGGGACAATATGTAGAGCTAGAGAAACTAGTTCTGAAAAGCTAGCAGTGAAAACATAATTGATGCAGACCTGCTTCGGGAAGAGACCCCTGCAATCAGGCCAGCGACAGACGAGTTATTGGGATTTAGATGAAAGGCTGGCTGAGCATTGCTGGGAAAACAACTGATTTTTTTGATAGGGATAATTCTGCCCGATGAACCTGCCTGAGTTTCCACCACCCCGCCCCCAAGGATCAATGCTTCAAAAAGGGCAACAAAGAGATTTATTTAGATTTTTATAGTCTTTTTGCTAGATTCCTTGCCAAAGACAATGAGTGAGTAATCCTGGGATTGTGTAAACCTTTTCTGTGAATCAGGAAGTAAATAAATTTAATTTCAGAAAATAAAATCAAAGCTAAATTCATATTTCTTTGAAGGGGAAATGTATACAACAAGAGCCCAGGTTAGCACTCGTTTTATTTTTAAATATTGTAACTCATCTGAAAAAGGGAGAACACAGTGAAATCTACATATTTGTATGTATATTCCTCATTTTTTAGTGCCTCTTCTGATTGGAAAATATTCAGCCTATAGGAACAACTTCCGGAGACTCTTCTAAGATTGTATGAGTCAGTATAAAAGTGGCAGGTAACCTTCAGTTGTAAGTAAGCAAGAAAGAAGACATTGAGGAGACAATCACCTGAACTGTACTGATGAGGGAACTCCAAGTTATGAACTACTGCCGCTGTGATTTGGAGCTTGGAATGTCCGCCTAAGTACCCCAGGTGAAGGATTTGGTCCTTGGTGCACTATCAGGAAGCAGTAGGCTCGGCGGGAGGTGGGCCTCTCGGGAGGTCTTCAGTTGATTGGACATGTGCCCTTACAGGGACTGCAGGACTTTGCCTTCCTTTCTTCTCTTTTGCTCCCTGGCCATGAGATGAGAGGTTTTGCTCTGCCATATAACCTCACCAGGACATGCTGCCTCATCACAGGCCCAAAGCAACAGGGCCAACTGACTAAAGATTGAAATATCCAAAACTGTGGGCCAAAATGAACCTTTTCTCTTCATAAGCTAACTATCTCAAGTATTTTGTGATAGTAATAGAAAGCTAGCACAACTACCAAGGAAAAGAATTTGAAATCATTGAAGATGAAAAGGTTCTCATGGTCAAATAATTTAGTGAAATAATTTTAAACCATCTTCTTTATGCTTTAAAGACTTGGGGAAAATCTTTGGTAAATAAATTACATTTTGTTAATTCTAGGCTCAAATAAGTTTTCAAGCAGTGAAAACATGGGTAATTAACTTCATCATTGGTTAGTGAGAGAAACAAGGCTATTGGGCCCCAGGCCTTTGCAGGAATCTTCCATGGTGAAGCTCATTTTTTAGTGCCTCTAGCAGAACCCAAGTTCCAAATTGAATGGCTCATGGATCCAACCTAATACGGCAGCATATTAGTCAGCTTTGTGTTACTACAACCAAATACTCAGGCAGCTAACTTATAAAGAGAAAAGGTTATTTAGCTTGAAGTTTTGCAAAGTACAAAAATTAAATGACCTTACTGGTTGGGTCTCCAGTAAGGGTGACAGATGGCAGCACTTCATGGCTAGGATGCATATAGGAGCAAATGGTCACATCTCAAACTGAAGGAGAGAGACAGAGAGACCAGAGTCCCACAGTTCCCTTTGGGCATGCCCCTAATGACCTAAGGACCTCCCAGGAGGCCCTACCCCTTAAAGGTGCAGCACCTCCAATACCACCACCCTGAGGTCCAAGCCTTTGGACCTCTAGGTACACCCACCATCTCAGGCAGCTTGTATGTTCGCATTCCTCAAAGCCCAGCATAAATGGAGGTCATCTCTTCACTCTCCCAGGGTCAATGGTGGCCAGGCAACTTCCTAAATGAGAGTCTGAGGATGCCTTTGTCATTGCAGAGCAAACAAACCTCCCACATTGCTGAGCACGGGGACCCGGTATTTAAAAAGTCACACAAACAGGGATGGCCGGCATCTTGCACAGAACTGAGAATCCAGCTTTCTGCCTAATTTTTCACTTTTCATCCAGATGTTTCCCGTCAGGAAGGCACAGTCAATAATGCACGAATGTTAGAGGCAGAGGCAGATGTGGTTATTATTCCCTCTAGGCCTTTCCTGCCTTGGAGAAGACGTATTACTCAGGAATGACTACAATTTTCAAAAATTTAAGTTGATACAGCCAGCTTATGAGTAAATGCAGAGCTGCGACCATTTCAGAGCAAAAGTCTTTGCAGAATCACAGTCATCGTCACGGTTTTCCGTGGCCTTTACGTTAGCGCTGTAACCGCGTCAGCAGGGCTTCTAAGGCAGAGCGCGGTTTTGCAGTAATGTCAGAGCAAGCAGCTCTCTCTGGGCAGCATCAGCCTCCAGCAGTCTATTTTTAATATCTGCTTTTATTTCTTAATCCTTCCAAACAATAAAAATGAAAGTCATTATACCAAGAGTGGCTGTGGCAATAAATACTTCAGAGTCCAAAAATAAATACATTGTCCCTGCCTGACCAGTTGCCCATTTTCCAGAATGTCTGGGCATTTATCTAGCAGCAAGAGACCATTATCCTGTGACACAGTTGTATTCCAGTGACACCTAATCTCCTAATTAAAATCGGTATAATGATGGACTGTTTAAATTCTAGTTAAAATGTTCCTTTTCCATTTGCATTTAAAAGAAAACACTCCTCGTCATGGGTACCCCATCCTGGGTTATAATTTGGCTTTCCTTTGCCAGAATCATAATGTCACTCTGACTTGCTGCTGGTTAAATCTAAAAGAGCATCTAAATGCCTCAAAGCTTGGCTGTTGCCTGGCAACACCAGCCACCACCTCCTCATCGGGGTGAGTTCTAATTGGTCACAACTCTTGACAGGAGTCACTGACATATTAGAAATGACACTTGATTATGCACCTAGATGGCTAGAGCTGATACTTATCAGCAGGCAATTTTGCATAAAAATGAGTCACGGATGTTTTTAATATTTGGGTGGCTTTTAGCAATGGTGTAGTGGAAGAAGGAAGTGATGTTTCATTAGCTAGAATTAATTTTTCATTTATTAGTCACCAGTTTAGAGCACTTTGAGATATTCATTTTTCCATTTTTTTGAACCGACGGTATGTTTGAATACTTTCTCCCCACCCTCATTAGCTCACCCTTATTTATTCAGAAAATGCCCCTTCAACTTCAGTCCAAACCAACATTGCCTACAGTCCTACTGTATCAGTCAGCTTTCCTCACTATAACAAATACCCAAGATAATCAACTTATAGAGAGAAAAGTCTTACCATGGCTCATGGTTTTGGAGGTTTCAGACCATGAGCAATTAGACATATTGCTTTTAGACTTCTGCTGGGATCAGGGGAGCAGCATGCTGAGAGAACATGGTATAGCAAAACCACTCCCCTCGGGGCCAGAAAGCAAAGAGAGGAAGAGGAAGGGGCCAGGGACCACAGTTTCCTTCAATAGCAAGCCACCATGACCCAAAGACCTCCAACTAGGCTCCACTACCCAATAGCACCCAGACACGTGCTTTAACATGCCCTTAACATGTGGGTGTTTGGGAGACATTCCAGATCCAAATAATAGCACTTGCTGAGCACCAAATGGGGAGAAATGTCAAGTTCATATATTACAAATATTTCTTAGTTCCCGTCTTTAAGGGGTTCATAACATAGAAGGGCAACAAGGTACATAAATTACTGCACTATGATCAAGTAGTGGAAGGAGGTGACAGAGCTCATGTCCTGTTTTGAGGATCAGAACCCACTTCAGGGGGAAGGGAATGGCCTTGGAACTGACCCTTGATGATGTTGCTGGGTTTCGATGGCGGGAGAAGGTGTGCTGTGGGGAGATGAGCTGCGGGAACAGAGTCATCTGGACAGACGGCACAGAGCATGTTGGGGAATGGGGAGTTCAAACTGGCTGGAACACAGCGAGCATGGAAGGGATGAGTGAGAGAGAACTGGAAAGGTAGGTTGAAGCATGGAGAGGCAGCCATTCTGTGCCGGGGGAAGTGTTGGGTGTGTACTTCGCTAGAGAGCCAGGAGCGCTTAAATACTTGAAATGGCAGAGTGACTTGCTCAGAATTTTCCTGCAGGAAAAAGAATTCCACTCCAGCTGTTTAGCCTCCAAGATGCCAGACATTCTGTGCAACCGTGGGGCGAATTCTTCTGCAGCAAATGAGGGGATCTGCAGGTGGTACCTCTGGAGTCTCCTCTTTACATAGCCCCCCCGACAGTGGCCAGGCTCCCAGAGGTCATGTTTGGTGCTAGGGTAGTAATCCCTGTCCTTTTCTGAGTCCCTCTTCATGATGGATAAATGACCTCACTTGGGTTACACACCTCGACATGTGGGGGTCTTCTCAGTTTAGGAGTGTAAGGTAACACAACAGAGATCCTCTCCGTCCCTCTCCCTACGCTCAGAGACACTCCATTCTCCAAACATCCAGGGTCTCCAAAGGCTTTTCAATGGTGGGGGCTTTGTTAGTTTCTTTTTCTTCCTCAAGTTCATGGCACCAGATCTGCGTAGAGTGAAATTATAACCTAGAAGTGAATGAATTGAAGGGTAAAGGGAACAGGGGCCTTGATTTTGGTGAGAAAGCAACAAACAGGAGTCAGGCAGTCTGCGATTCTGATACTCAGTTTCAGTTCTGATATTCAATTTCTTGAACACAAAAGTAAGCAGTTTCCTCTCTTTAGGTCTTCATGTAATTCTGAAGTAGATGCATTAAAGAGATGACAGGAGGCTTTCTTAGTCATGAGATGTGGTCTCTACAAGTAATGGGCCCGGTGATCTGACCGTTAAAGCCCTGATTTTGGAAGTTGGCTGTTTTTATTCCAAGGTCCTGAGCAAATGTCTCAACCTGAGACTCCATGGCTTCCTTGGAAACCTAGAATGTTGGTGGAAAGGGATGTTACAGTTCATTTCAATTAGCCCCTCATTTGGAGTAAGAACCCCAAGTTCAGAAAGTTTCCAATGTCATGCCTAAAGTAAGGGGTAGGACCATCATGGATCTCAGGGTTTTCATTCAGGGCAGGTTTTCAGCAAACTACATTGTGTTCATGCTGAGATAGAAAGAATCCCTTAATCTATTGTTGTGTCATGGGGTCTGCTATGTCAACACTCTCAGGGAATGTTCTGCCAGTCATCATACAGATACTTCTACAAAACTGACTGAGGATCATGATGCTCATACCCCAAAATCTTCAATCATGGATGACCACTCTTAGAGTTGCGAGTATATTAGCTAGCTATTGCTGTGTAACAAGACTGCCCCAAAACTTTCCTCCAATGGAAAATTTTTGTTAGCTCCTTGTTTCTGTGACTCAGGCACCATGGGCTCAGAGTCAGGGTAGTAGTCAAGATGTCAGCTTAGCCTGTGGTCTCATCTGAAGGCTTGACCAGGGAAGATCTGCTTCAAGAATCACTCACATGGTTATTGGCAGAATTCAGTTCTTACTGGGCTTTGGAAGACAGATGAAAGTGTGTGTTATTCCTTTAGTCAGTGGGGATCCCCAGAGTTTCAGAAAAGCAAATACTCAGAAAACAAGTATTTTCAGAAGACCAGCTGTGACTGAGTATAGGATGGATTAGAAATTGAAAAGCCTGGAGCTCTTTTGAAAGTCATTTTTTAGTACACTTCTGGGTCAGGCACTACGCTAAGACCATAAATATGCTTATGCTATGGTCTTTGCTTTCAAGAAGCAGGATGACAGCCCAATTACAGGTGACAGGTGGCAAAGCCTGAATTAGAGGGTAAGCAGGGAGATAAAGACAAAGGGACAGATAAAAGAAAGGAAGCAATATTGACACAATGAGACTGGACTAGGTGGGTCAGTGGGGGTCGTTTGTGAGAAGCAAGAGGAGAGGATTCCTGTTGTCCAAACCAGTCTGGGATATGGGATCCTCCAGAGGACAAATGCCTCATCTGGACCACTCACGACCTAGTTCTATGTGTTTTACATATTTTGTTTCTAATTTTTCTAACTTTTGTCACGACTCCTCAAAAGAGATATTATTATTTCCATTTTGCAGATGAAGAAAAAAACTCAGTGAGGCTAAGGAACCAGTCCCAGGTCACACAGTTATAAAGTGCCAGGGAGAGGAAACCTAACCACGGATAATGCCTTAGAGTGTTTGCTCTCCCAAGGCAAATGTACCCTAACGAGGCCAAACTCTTACCCTCAAGGAAGGAAGGAAGGTCCTGTGGTGGAATTCGGGGGATCATCTCCACGTTCTCCTTTGAGCAGGGGAGTTTCTCAGCCCTTCTCATTATTACTCTGTAAGGTGTCTTCTCATCTACTCATCAAGCCTTCCCACCTTTTAAAGTCCACTCTCTTGCCCTCTGTCTGCACCATGATCAGAATTCCTTAGACACCATTGGTACAGTCCTTTAAAAAGCAAAACAAAAATGGAAACTTAAATAATAAACTTCAGGTTAAGCAGGAAATTCTTTGGGGAATTTCCTTCCCAGGCTGAGGATGGTGTTTTACCCTCAGTAGTTACTGCTAGTTACCAAATAGTGGTCTAACCATCCACTCAGGACCATCTCCAATAGGAACAAACAAAGTGAAAGGTGAGAGAAACAGAATGGAAAGCTGGCTTGGCTGCTGGAATGCAATCCCTGGCCTCAGTCACTCAGGCTGCAATGGCAAGAGCACAGACATGTATTCTCACACAGTTTTGGAGCCTGGAAGTTGGACATCAGGGTGTCGGCACTGTTGGTTTCCAGTTAGGCCTCTTTCGTGGTTTGTAGATGGCCGCCATCTTGCTGCGTGCTACTCTTTGTGCCTTGGTGGGGTTGGGGAGAGCTCTGGTGTCCTTTTTTTCCTCTAGATTTTTTCTTGGTGCATTACAGTTGTACATAATGATAGGATTTGTTGTTACATATATATATGTATATATACATGTGTATATATACATATTTGTTGTTACATATTACATGCACACAATAAAACAATATAATTTGGCCAATATCCATCCCAGCACTCCCCTCCTCTGGTGTCTCTTCTTATAAAAACATTAATCTCAGACCAGGGCCCTATGATTTTGACCTCATTTAACCTTAATGATTTCCTGAGTGGCCCCATGTCTAAATACAGCTACCCTGGGAACTAAAACAACAACATAAGAACTCGGGGGAGGATAGTAACATTCGGTCCATAACAACTCTCAGGGAGAAATCTCTTTTTAAAACCTAATAGCATTGATATTTTATATGATTGTAAGTACAATAGATATGCATTACGAAAAACATGGAATAAAACAAAAATGAAAATCACTAGTCCTATGAAGGAGATGAAACATATCAGCCTCGAATGTGAGCCTTGTGTTAAGATCCGAGTGATAACAGCATTGTACATTCTTCTATTGTGTCGGTGTGCACAAGCCACATTTGCTGCTTGTCCAAAAACCTGGGGGAAGAACTGTGGAGTTTGTATAAAGATTATGCAGGCCTATCAAAGAGCTTCTGTTTGTATGCAGCTCATGTGAGAGTAAATATTCCATAACTGCTGTATATGATGCAGGGAAGAAAACCTGAAACGGTGGTTACTGGCTAAGATACAGATCATGCTCTGCTGTCTTACAATATTCTCTCCACATTGCTTTTAAAAACATTTTTCATATTACATGCCCCATCTCATATCACATTAACCCAAATAAAAATGTCATTATCCATTCCGTTTGACAGACAGCAGGCAGAGTATAGTAGAAAATTACAATCACGTCAGCCAGCAACAAAGCATTCTAGTCGAAAGCACGAGAAGAGCCGAGGGTAGGGAGCTGGTCCGGCTCCCTTTTGCATTGTCCAGGCCTATGCTTGGATTCAATCTGAGTGGAACTCTCTCAATACACAGGACGTGCTTCTTAAGAGTTGTGTGTAAATCACATTTTATATTGCATCTCTTTTGTTACCCTAAGGAATCTTTGAGCCTGGCATCTAAAGAGACTTCCTTTCAAACAGTTTTTTACCATGTTACTTTTCCTCTGAAATACATCTTAAAGATATTCCAAGATCTGGGATTTTATTAAAATAGGGTGAATTCATGCCACAATTATTAAAATAATTGAAGGAATATAGCCAGGGAAGCTAGTCATAGAAATGTGACTTAGGGAGTACTGAGTTCTCCAAAACATTAAGGAGGTTAGAGATGTCTTGGAAATGACAGCCCAGAGGCCATTTAAGGGGCCAATTACACACTTCTGTACTGATGGATTATTAAACTGATGGTTTGTGAGAATTTAGAAAAGACTTCAGTAGTCATGAAGAGTCAACATAGAGTGGACTTCAGGATGGGTTGTGGAGGTAAATTACATTTCTGCCTCAGTCAATCATTTGACAAAGTCTACAGCCAATCATTGGTAAGATGGTGCCTGATGAAATGTTTACTTGGGTTTGTAAATGGCTGGCTAAAGGATTGTGGAAAATTCTGCAACTTTCTAAGACAGTTCTGTAGTGGAGGGCCACAGGACTCTGCACTTGAACCTGTCTCCAAAGTCACAAGCTGAATAAAGACTTAGAAGGCACACTTAGAGGAAAAGTCAATGTTCCACGCTCATTCCACAGGAATGCCCCCAGAGCTCCTCAGGACCAACTCCTTCAGAGAGGTCTCCCACAGCACTGCAGCCAATGGGGCCCTGGTGACATGAGTCTTTCCTCATGCCACGGAGCATGTGGGGGTCTCTTGCAGGGAGCTGTGGGAGGGAGGGTTTTAGCAAAGACGTGTGCTCCCCACCAACATCCTGCCAACAGTGGCCCAAACCGTCCCACCCTACCTGGCTTCTGCAATCACCTGAATGCCTTAGGGTAATTCAGAGATTCTTCTGCTCATAGTAGAGTTACCAGCACCATTTTACAGAAATAAACGCAATATAAATGTAAAGCCTTTCTAATGAATGGATGTGAAAGGGTCAAAAAATCAATTGCACATGGTTATGATTCCTGGAAGAAGACCTTGTGGTTTTCATTAACCTGAACCTCAATATTTGTCTGTACTATCACTGTCTGAAAAGTCAACATCAACCTAACCTTGAGATTGACATACCAGGTACAGATCACAGGAAGTGATTCATTTACCATGTACTGGATCACACTTGAAATAGCACTATGTTCCATTTGTGGGGCTGCCTTTTAGGAGTGACCCTAATTTTTTAAAAAAAGGAGGAGTAGTAAGACTACAGAGGAATGTGCAAACCATGTGGTAAAGAGGAGTCATAGAAGGCAAGGGAACAATTGTAGCAGAAGTAGAAGAACAGATGAGTACAGTCATCTGAGTGTTTGGTGCACTGTCACATAGAAGTAGTGAGAAATGAAACCAGAGAGAAGTTGTTAGAGGGTGTGTTGGTCAGTTTTCTGTGACTATAACAAATACCTACAATAATCAACTTATAAAGACAAAAGGTTTATTTTGGCTTACAGTTTTAGAGGTTCCAGTCCATAACATGTTGGTCCCATTGCTTTAACGTGTGATAGCACATCATGGCAAGACCTCATGGTAAAGCAAAACTGCTTACTTCATAGCTGGAAGTGAAAGAGAGAGTGAGGAAGAGACAGGGGTCCCATAATCCCCTTCAACAGTACACCCCAATGGCCTAAAGACCTTCTATTAGGCCCCACCTCCTAGAGGTTCCACTGCCTCCCAGTAGTGCCACCCTTTGGAGCAGGCCTTTAGCACACAGACCTTTGGGGTCACTGAAGATCCGAACAATAGCAGGAGTCAGATTTTGCCTCATCACGATAGCATACCTTCTGACAAATAGATTGACATAACTTTTCCCAATACCTCAGTATTTTAAGAGCAAAAGGCGGATATTGTGCCATCATTAAAATTCATTCATTCATTTGACAAATGATTACTGTGTCAGGCACTGCTGTGTGTTCTGGGGATATAAAATTGAACAAAGCTTCCCCTCCCTCAGGAACTTAACAGTCAAGTGTCAAGTGGTAGAATCTGAACCTAAAGTAACATTTCAAAACACATTTCCATAAACAGCGCTCGGATCAATGCAGGACGGAGCATGTGCTGTAGCTATGGTGCTGTTCTAGAACATGCACTAGTTGGAAGGATTCCCCTGGACACTTCCAGCTGGGCCATTCAGACACACAGGAGAGAATGAAGGATCCCAAGGACGCCCACCCAGCTCCACAGAATCCCGCCCACCCACCAGCCTGCTGGGCCACAGCGGTAGGCAGCCAAAGCCAACATCTACATTTTTTGAAACTGAGTGCTGGCTACCTGACACCATTCTTTCTGCCTTTCGGTCAGAAATTTTCCATAATGAAAATATTTTAATATGAAAAAAAGAAACCAACTATTACCTACTGTGAGATAGGAGACCCCTTGAAGTTAAGAGCCACACTGTTTTCCAAGTTTTAGCAGCTTAAACACAAATGAGTAACCACTCATCAGAGATGCTCTAAAAATAGCTTCTGTGTTAATTAAAAAGTCAACATGGACGACCTCAGGTCCCTTGGATGCTGAGTCCATGCTCTAATGGAAGATCTAAGGTATAATTGGAACAAGCAAACAAGGACCTGGGGTAATTCCAGAGTCAGGACACAAAGAGTGCTGTTTACTCTCCTACAAACCACACCACGAAACTGAACGCAAATCCTACACACTTAATGAACACTTTCATAACTATTTTGCCATATTTACTTTAAATCCTTTCTTTTTTCCTTCCCCCCTCAAAAAAAAAGTTTCCTTAAGCCAAAAATAGATGTTTACAATTATTGTATTTTATAAGTATTTTTGAATTTTGAAGCTTCCTCCTTAATCAGCTGTATAAAAAGTACTTTCAGAACAAAATCCATCTTCCCATAAAGCACCACGTCTAATCTTATCATCTGCAGCCAGTTTAGACTCACTGCCTGGGTGGTGCCCTAATGACACCTTATTGTCCATTTGCAGATGGTGCCCCTCATCAGCCAAGCCTGTGACCTTCTCCTGGATCAGTTAGAGTGCTATGCAGAATGCGGTGATGCGTTCAACATCCAGAGGTAAGGATGCCACGTGACAGGTGAGAAGTCACAGTTTTGGGCAGCGGCTTCTTATAACTGTACATAGCCAGGGGACAACTACCTTGGGATTAGCAAACTGTAGAAATGCTAGAAGCTCATAAAAGCATGGATGGATCGATTCATGAGGAAAAAATGGAACCCACTTAAAACATGAAACAGGAGTGAGGGGGCATGGCCTGTTGGGAGAACCCTGAGCATGGGGAGGTTGGGCCATGGTGGATGGTCTTCCTCCCTCTGCAGACCCAGGGTGGGAGAGACATGCCTAGGCAGAAGGGACAGGAACCTGGGGAAAGTCTGTGAATTTTGTCATCCAGAAAAATCGTGCAGCACCCCCACAGGGAACCACAGCTTGGACATCACACTTACACGACTGCTGATCGGGCTTTCCTCCTCCAAACCTTTAGTTGTTTGATGCCGAGTCATGGCTTCCAGCAGATCACCCAGAAGCTGACTCATGATCAGCATCCCTGATAAAATCCCATCGTCATCACCAGCATTTACATGGCACCCCACTGCCCACAAGGCCTTCTCAACCACATTCCCTGCGACTGTAAGATGCAGGAGGTGGCTGAAGACAAGGGGGCCAGCTCACCTATGAAAGCAAAGTAAATAACTCTTAAAACCCTTAGATCTCCAGCCATTAGGATCAGAGCAAGCCCCGTTCAGGAGCCTGGGTTTTGTTTCCACTAGGGCTGGCGAAGGTGTAATCCGTGGTGGAAACGCTTCCAATAAAGGCAGTCAAAATTCTAAAGTCATCTGGAAAGGTCGTCTACTCCTCAATAAAGCAGTGGCTGTGGAACTAATGGAGAAGAGGCACCAAATGTGTGCCCACATCCAGGACAAGAATAGACCTTGTAATTACACCAGGATATTAATAACTCAGTTGTTAGTCTTCTTAAAAGGAACTTAAGCTGACTACTCCCGTAAGAAAGCAAAAGGGGGAAAAAAGAAGATAACTCTAGTTAAAAATGGCCTGTGGGGGGACAGGCTTCCTATGACCGAAGAGGTTGAGTTTTCTGGAGCTGCTGCCGATGCTTTGCTTCTGTTTGTTTCCGAAGTGCAAAGTGTGTTTTCTATAATAACACACCGGAGATCAGGGAGCCTGTCCTAAAGCTCGTCTGGTATTTATCTGGGTGTGAAGAGGTCTCATTTTTTGTTTGTTGTTCTTTACAAAACTGGAAAATCATTAGGCAGAAAAGGAGGGGAAAGTTAATAAAACGAGATCATCGGTTTGTTTGTTCATTAATGACAATTTGACAGACCAATTAATCGTTGGATTCGGACTTTCGCTGGCACAGCCGTGAAGCCAAGCTGTAGACCTTGGGTCTCTAGTTTTCCCTCCTCCAGAGGCAGGAGGACATTAGATGTCCCTCCTGGTGGCTGGCTCAGCTCTGCTTGACCCAGGCCTCTGAACCTGGGGGTTGAGTAAGCAACACCCTCCCTCATCTTTGCCTCCGTGAGCTCGCTGGGGGCTTCGCACGTGCCCCCCACACTCTGCTGCGGCTGCGCATTCCAGCAGCCCCTCTCCCACCACCTCAGCCCCAGCTGCAGGAGGCTGCTGTCTTGAGTCCCTGACAGGCGAGGATCGCTTTGTTGGGGGTGCATCGTGGGTAGGCCGAGGCCAGAGCCTTGCAGATCCAAACATCCCCCTCTCCCAGGTGCTACGGCTGTTACAGCACAGACTTGGTGGCCAGCGTTGCCTTCGGCACCCAGGTGGACTCCCGGAAGGTGCCTGAGGACCCCTTTGTGGAACACTGCCGGCGTTTCTTCGCATTCTGCATCCCCAGGTCTCTCCTGGTTTTAATCTGTAAGTACCGCTCCTGCCCAGGACGGTGAGCTGCACCTGGGCCACTTCCAGGCTCTATCCTTGCTGCTAGGAAGGACGCTTGGGGGTCTCTGAGATCGGCCCTGCAGGGACACGGTCTTCCTGGAGTCACCAGGGTTGTCTTGTCCAGCCACTTATCACCAACACAGGTAGCCCCAGCCTCTGTCACCACCAAGGTGAGAACAGCGGCGACCCTATGCTGAGCATTCTGCACACGTTGTTTTGTTGGTCCTGCCTTTCTGCCTGCGAGAAAAATATTCTTGTCCCCACTTTCCAGATGAAAAAACTGAGGCTTGGAAAGGCAGAGCCAAGACTAGAACCAAAAGCCTGTCATTCTCCAGCACATTTTTCTCCCATCCAGCAAAATCCTCTTCAGAAGGCTTCTCCACTGGAAACCCAATGCATAATAAACTAGGAAACAGTTCAGTAAACACAGAATTATTTACAATTGCATAGCAAACACAGAAATTGCTGGATGGGTAACTAGGAGGTGGCCTAATGCTACAAGACAAGTCCATTGGCTTCATTTTTATTTTACAAATGAGTGTTTACCCTCTAGCCAATTCCAATATCTTCTTGCTTTTACTAAAACATTGAAGTGTTCTTATTGCTGTCGGTGAGCTCGCGGTGATTCCCAGCCATTCTGCTGGGCTGGTAAATTCTATTCATTCCTTGGCCACTTTCAGTAGGAGGCCATGTCACCTCCATCAGCTCTACACTGAAACTGTAGATGTCACTGTCGAGCAGTCTCTTCCTTCACTCTTACACCCACTCCCAGGGGGCTGCTCCAGCTTCTGGCCCTGTCCCCACATCCTGTGTCCTCTGGGCTGGGTGGCTCTATCATCTCATCCCTGCTTCCCCTCTGCCTGTAACTGGGCAAAGTGTTCTGAGACCCCTGAGTGTCCAGAACTGTCCTCTGCAGCCCAGCTCCCGCACAGAGCCCTGTGTGCAGTAGACCCACCATGGAGCTGAGCTCCCTGTGGTTTGGCCTCAACCCCAAGGCCCAGTACCTCTCTCCCGAAGGGATGAAGTGGCACTGACCCAGGGAACCTATCCCAAGGACAGAGCACCAAGGAACCAGGCCAACCTGGCATGGCAAGGCGGAGCCCATGGCGGGTAGGGCCAGCATCCTGGTCAGCTTGTAGCAGTGGCTCTTAGAGACAATTCAGGTGGTTGCTCTGGGTACAATTATCCAGAGAAAGAAATGCAAATGACTAGAAAGTTAAGAAAGTAAGTGAGCTTCCACCCTTCATTCAGACTTGAGGCCCAGCCTGTGATCTGCTCTCTTGACAAAACAGAAAGGTCTCAGCCCGCATATCTAGAACCTGAGCCATTGATTTACATGCTGGAGATCTAGCTGTTGGGGGCCAGCTGGATGTGAGGGCTCAGTCAATCATGCAGACGTTTATTGAGTGCTTACTATGTGCAAGGAATGGTGATGGGGGCAGAAACAGAACCAGAGGTAACCCAGCTCGGAGGAGCAGGGATTCGCTGGTGGGGACAGGCCTCCCGAATGTCTCCGATTCAGGGTGGGCACTTGCTTCTTGGTAACGGGTGTCTAATAGCCCTGGGTTATTATGGCCCCTGTTCCAATGCCACTTGTGTTTTTCTCTTTCAAGTATCATTTCCATCCATAATGGTCCCACTGGCCCGGATGCTGCCCAATAAGAACCGAGATGAACTGAATGGCTTTTTTAACAAACTCATTAGGAATGTGATTGCCTTGCGGGACCGGCAAGCAGCAGAAGAGGTAACGTATTCTAATAGGACACAGCCTGGAAACAGGAGTGGAACCCAATTTGCCATCACTCTCTTTTCTTTCTCTTCCCTCCCCACCCCACACATCACGCCACACTGTCCTTCAGCAATCTGCCACCAGAGCTTACTAGGGGGCAACAGAAAGCAGGCAGAAGGTAGAGGAAGGTCAACAGGAAAGATAAAGCGGGGGGAGGGGCGAGGAAAGGACAGCAGGAGGAAAGCCCGGAGTCACTGGCCCTCCCCTGACATGGGGGCTAGCATGGATGCTGCCCCCCAAAACTGCCTCTCCAGCTCAGACATCACCCCAAGCACAGGTTATAGAAGCCCCAAAGAATTCTCTAGGTAAACATGCCCCATGTAATTTTCATGAGCACATTCTCTTTATTGAACAACAGCAAGACGGAGTTTCATAGCATGAACAGCATAAATATTAGAGAGAAGTTTGTGCAGCTGTCAATCAATCCCACCATCCCTTTCCGGGTAGAAGATGTTGCTACAAAATCTGTATTTGAGGGCCTTCTGGTCCCTTTAGCAGGCTTCCTCTGAGACCTAGGGCTTTCTTTCCCCCTCACAGACTTGCACTCTGCTTGGCACATAGTGGGAATCAAGCAGGTATTTGTTGATTGAACTCAGCTAAGAATAGAAAGAAGAATTTTCAGTGTGGAGGAAGATCATTTCAACAGCGGATCTGCTCGCGCATGCATAAATGCTGTTCTTTAAGAGCCTCGTCGCATTAAAGAACATTACTGAAAGGAAAAGCAAGGCTGAAAGGGCTTTTCCTTAACCAGCTTGTGCAAGATGGGCTTTAAAAGGGTTTTCTCAAAGACTGAGTGACTCCGAGGAATTTGTGAGGTCCGATGGTTAAAGCATTGGCCTAGAATGAAATCGGAGTCAATTAGTGGCTGGATGCAGCGAGCAGCCTTGGGCAGCAGCCTTGTCCTCTCAGCTTCACACCCTGGGGACCATGTAGCAAGTGCATCTGGACCCACAAGGCATGAGAAGGTTTATACAAGCTCTCAGCCCCTTGGCCCACATTGTAAACTCAGCTTGGATGTCCTTGGAGCTGCGGGGAGAATCAGCTAACTGGTCTACCTAGCCTGACTCTGAGGGACAGAACGCTCCCATCCAGGTGTGTTCTTCTTGGCAGTGAGGAGGCAGCCTGGGGGAGGAGGGATGAAGAAAAAAAATCCAAACCTTAGTAGCACTGTGAAGGTTGCCCTTTGTAAACCTTCTCTCTCTCTCTCTCTCTCTCTCTCTCTCATACACACACACACACACACTCCCCACACCCCACACTGGCTGTGGAATCAAGCTGAAAATTTAAAAAACTCTTTCACTGAGTGACTTACTAAGAGGTGAGAGGTTTTTCAAGATCCGATTACTGGGATTGCCTAGAGCTTTTCCTTTTATAAACTCTGAAGCTATTTGTTTCAAACAATGAGTTGATCTGAGAGAAACCTCCCAACCACAAATCCAGGACTGCCCGTGTCAAGACTGAGCTATAAGGTTACTAAGAAAACTTACTTGAAAGCCATCTGAACCTTGAACACATTCCATCAAGCAGATGTGTGTTTGCGCAGAGAAAATGCTGTGCAGATGTTAAAAGGTAAATATTTTTCTAAGCTCTAGCCGTTGGGTGGATTAGACACCTACATCTATCAGGACGCGTATTTTTCTTGGGTATAACCATAAACCAGCACTGTTCTGGTCCTAAATGGGCAGTGTTCAGATAGCCTCCACGATGCCGTGTGAATAATAGGAACCGTCCACACTAATGTTCTCCAGCTCGCAAGCCCTGGAGAGCAGCCCTTTCCTCCAGCCGCATTAGCTGAGGGTTAAGGCACATTTCTCTGAGACCCTGCTGGCCCTCAGCAGCCGGGCTGAGTGGGATAAGAGGAAAGAAGGGCAGCTGCAGTTCTGCCCCTGGAAAAATACGTGGTGTGCACATGGCTACACCCTCCCCCTTGCCATCGTCCCCACCCCTCCCCACCACACCCCACCCCAGCAAAGCCACAACCAAGTCTCAGGGACTGAAACTGTATCACACCCTGAGGAGGTTCAAGGGATGCTCTGGCGTCCCCCTCTGGCAAGGGGAGCAACGGATGCTCATTTTCCCACCATGTCACCCCCTGGAAGTTCTGCCCCACCCCAGTTCTGCCCTGCGTTCACAGGATAGCAGTAGGTCTGCAGCAGCCATCCAGGTGTTGGCCAAGCGGCAGGAGGGACGCTGGGAAATGCCAGCCCTCCAGGATGCCATTTGGACAGTGGCATGAGCAGGGTCAGGGAGGAATGAAAGAGCCAACTCTTGCTGACCCTTGGCCATTTTCTCAGCTCCGGGTCTGAGCAGGAAGCCAGGAAGCAAGGGCTTGCCTATTCAGCCTCAGCATATGTGACAGCCCCAGCCTTGGCCCTGAGCTCTGCCAGGTTCTCATCAGACACCTTCTAAGGTCACAAAGCAGGGAAACCTCCCGCTCCAAATGGCTTGCACTTCCTCAAAGTGTGCTCATTGCTTTACAGTTTGATTTGTGGGATTATTTATTGCATATCTAATATGTGCGCAGCCCTGTGCTGGGCATGGATGGACGTGGGCAAGGGGCCTTCCCTGGGGATGCTTATAATCTCACAGAGAAGAAAAGGCAACCACACATGAAATGACAACAATCTTAAAAATGGAATTACATTTTTAAAAAGATGGCATTACATGCTAATGTGTGTGGCATAGATTATTCATGCAATAGAAATTCAGAAGCCAATGAATTGAGAAAATGCTGCAACTGGCAACGTACTTTGAAATTAAAATATTTTCCTGATGGGGGTTCTGATACTCTTCTTTTCCTGTTTTAATTCCATAAACTTCAGAAAAGAACAACATCTTAGTTGTCATTCATCACATTAAAGGGCATTTCAAAGAAGAGATGCACCAGGATTCCACTTGTTAATGCTAAAGCAATATGTAAACACTCCCATAGTTAAAAATATAAAGAATATGCAAATTGCTGATAAGGAAGGTAGGGGAAGTGGGGGTGGGGACTTACTGAGAACAAAAGGGAATGGGTTGGAGGCAGAAAGCTAAGTCTGGGGACTTTGAAGACAAGCCCCATCTGTCAGGTCCATCCCCTGTCCCCAGGTCTGTTGACTTTCTATGGTGTGAGAAAACTTCTGACTGCTCATAGGAGCCCTAAACTGTGCATGAGTGAGCAATTGAGCTTGGGCTCTGATTTACATCTGTAAGAAGCTTTCTTGTGCTCTTATTTGAAAAACAGCCAACAGTACAAACATATAAAAGTAAAGGTAGACACCCCCCTGGTTTCCTACCTCCTCCAGCTCACTAGGAACTGTTAAGTGTGGACATTGCTAAACGTTTTCCATGCAGAGATGTAAACACATAATTACACTTATTTCGTACTTACTGTTTGTACAGCAATTAGATCCCACGAATACTGCTCTGCAACTTGTTTTTGTTTTTTTTGGCTTAACAAAGGGACTCCACACCTTTCCATATCAGCCCAGATGGAATAGAATGGCCTCACTGATAATGGATAAAGAAAATGTAGTATATATACCCCGTGGAATATTATTCAGCCATAAAAAAGAATGAAATCATGTCATTTGCTGCAACATAGATGGAAACTGGAGGTCATTAGGTGAAATAAACCAGACACAGAAAGACAAATGCAGCATGTTCTCTGTCACATGTGGAAAATATTCAAGTTGATTTCATAGAAGTAGAAAGTAGAATCATGTCATTTCGCTCTGGTCCTCAGAGGCGGAGAGACTTCCTGCAGGCAGTGCTGGATGCCCGGCATGCCGAGAGCTCCGTGGGCGTGGAGAACTTTGACTTTGCCAAAGAGGTCCTGTCCTCCAGCAAGGGCACTTCGGACCCCTCCTGGCGGCAGCAGCCCAGAGCCCTGTCCAAGCCTCTGACCGTGGATGAGATTGTGGGTCAGGCCGTGCTCTTCCTCATCGCGGGCTACGAGATGGTCGCCAACACGCTGTCCTTCGCCACCTACCTGCTGGCCACCCACCCCGACTGCCAGCAGAGGCTTCTGACCGAGGTGGACCTCTTCAAGGAGAAACATGTGAGTACAAGTGGGGTCCAGGTGATGTCCACAGGTGACCAATTTGGGGTTCCTGGAAGTGAAACTTGTTTTGATAACTTGCTAAACTCACACCCCAAGTTCATGCAATGAAATCGGGCCATTGCTGGCCGAGCTGCCTCTCTGGGCCAGCAAGTAAAATGGAGTGTTCAGGAACACAGAAGAAAAAAGAGACAACGGTGCATGTGCCTTTGCTGTCTGGGGCCATGCACGAAACTGGCCAGGGGACCCACAAAGTCCCAGGAAGGTGTGGGGGTCCAGGGGTGATGGTTGGGAAGGAGGTGTGGCTTCCCAACACTGATGGTGAAGCTGCCACGCTGAGGGAGACAGGTGTGAGCCAGGAAAGGCTGGCTGCAGGCAGGAGTGGACGCAGGACAGGCCTGGCTGAGGCAGGAACGGAGCCTGTCTGAGCCGAGGAGGGCCACAGGCCGAGGGAGCTGGGAGCTGGGAGGTGGCTGGCAGGGCGGGTCTGTGCCCCTGGTGTCCCTCCAGCCCAGGCGCCTCTCCACAGACTCCGCAGCTGCTGAGCCAGGCTGCTTTCAGCTCAGGACGCTGTGGTGCTACTTTGACCTGTGAGTTGTCAAATGGAATCATTTTTAAAATCTGTGCTTTCAAACGGCATCGTTCCTATTACTTCTGATGTGATTATTAATACCTTCATGATTTGGGAAGGTGGCTTGTCCTCTGATTGGAATCATTAGAAAAAAATGTTGTGTATAATTAGCTAAAAACTAATTCCCAGAAAATTTCACTTCTTTACCCTACTGGGGAGGTCGAGGCAAAGCTCGTCTTTCTTCTCCGCTAGCAGCTTTGAGACATTTGAAAACCGAGTAACTGTGTGATTAGTTCTCCCCATTTGGGGTCCAGCGTGAGCTTATGGTCCACTTCAAGTTCTGTGCTGCTATGACAACTGCCAAGCCCGGTCTCCCAGCCCCTGCTTATGCAATTGATCTTTTGAGCCTAGACGCAAGAGTTTGTATTTATTCTTATTACTGTTCAAGTCAGTCAAAATAATTTTGAATCTTGATTCTGCCATCTGTCATATTAGCAGTTCCTCCAGCTTCGTGTCATCTGAGACTTGCTAAGTATGTGCCCTATTTCATCTAAGTCATTGATTAAAATGTTGAACAGGACGGGGCTCCCTCCAGATTGACATTGATCCATTAATCAATATTCTTTGGGCATGGAGTCCCAACAAGCTGTGAATCCAAATGACCCTGCCACCTCTCTCATCCTATTTGATAGGTGGTTATTTAATATTTGGTTTGAATTGAGGAGGGGTGGAGGGACGGAAGGTGATTGGAGCCCATCACTGCAGGAGAAACAGGGCAGCTGGAATGCTTTCTGCTTTCTTAGAGGTGCACTTGGTTGCAGGTAACAAAACCCCAACTCAAACTGATCTTAACACAAACACAACCACACAGCTCAGGGAAGTGTCTGCCCAGGCCTCAATGATGTGCTCAGGTTCAGTGTTTTCTGCCCAGTTCCTGGCTGTGCATCCTCATACAGGTCCCATTCTGGGTCATGCTGTCCTCTGGATGCCCCAGGAAGCCTGCCAAGAATGTCCATGACCACATACTTCCTTAATCCTCCCCAGTGAAGAGGGTCTGTGGCCTCAAATTCCCAGCAAGAGTCAGGAAGGGCGCTCTGATGGGAATGCTAGGGTTGTTGCCCATTCTGGACCCCATTTTCACTGTCAGGGAATGGGGGCCCACGTGGGCTTGTGCCATTCAGACCCCAGCCCCAGCTCAGTTCCACTCAGGTCATTTGGCTGAGAATTTGAGAGACTTCCTGAAGAAAGCTTAAGGTATCGTCCCAGGCAGGCAGCAGCGGGAAGCCCAGTCCCAAGTCCCAGATAAATCAGGAGGAGGTGCCCAGCAGCATGTAGACAGAGTGACGGAGGCTTGGAGAAGGGGCCGAGCTCCGAGAGGTAGAAGTCAAGACCGCACCTTGAGCGACCTTAAAAGCCAATTGATAAACAATTAAGTTATGTCTATTAAACGATATCTCCCATCCACATTAAACCCTCCAGGGCAATAAAAAGCAGCAAAAATTGATTCTAGAATGTGGTGTCTTTTGGAGAGCCACAGAGCTAGGAGCCTGCCTGCCACATGAGCCAAGACCATGGTCAGGCCTGGGTATGGTAGTGAAGAGGGACACAGGGTGAGCTTCCAGCCAAAGCCCTCATGCACACAGGCCCTTATCCTCCGGCATGGCCTGATCTGGCCTTGACCTTAAGGAGAGCCACACTGCCTCACCAAACCCTGGCCTGCTTTAATCTCCCAGTCTGGGATCATGCCTTCTTCTTTGGGACCATCTCTCATGGTTATGCCATATAGCCCAAGGCACTGAGGAGATTACCTGGGCAATTAAACTGATTATAGCAGGGAGAGGTTTTCAAACTTGAGTGCATGCAAAACCATCTAAGAGTATAAAATGCATATTCTGGGATCCTGGATTCAGAGGTTCTGATTCTATAAGTCTGGGCTGGGGCCTGGGAACCTGTATTTTTAATCAACATCCTCAGGCGGGGACCTTGTTCCACTTTGAGAGTATAATCTTAGATTCTTAGGGCCCAGACCCCTCTTCCAAGAAAAAAAAACCAGCATCTAACACCCTGCCCCAGTCACACCGACCCACTCCACAGATCATATTCTCCCCCAGGCAATACTTGGGATGGTCTTTGACAAATGAGAGTAACTAGAGGTTGTCTTTTAAAAAATAAATTTGACAGTCACAATAGCATGGCTTTGGATAGCCTTACTCATGGTACCCATTCAATGAAATTTGTAGGTTTTCTTTTCTTTCTTTCTCTCTTGTTTTATTTTTTAATTTTTTTAAAACTACAATCAGATCTCTGTTAATATGGGCCATCTGTCAGGACAGGGAAATGCAGATTAGATGTTCACACATTAGATATTTTCCTGAAAATATTCCTGAAAATTTGCATGTAAAGTATGACTTGTTATAATTTTCCTGCTGGTTTCCATTCAACAAATATTTCTTGAGTGCCAGTTGATGCCAGCTCCTGGGGCTCAGGACCCTCCCTCACAGTTTGTTCTAGAGTAGAGAGCGCCCCTGCCGGCCCCTGGGCAGCCTGTCCTCGGGTTTGTCCATGAGATCACTGGATTCCAGCCCCAGAGCTGCTTCCCCCTGAGCCATTTCCTTCTGCACCAATGCCCTTTGAGCATCTGAGGGGAGCTCTGTCCCTCCAGGGAAAAGAGTGGGTATGTGCACTGGAAGTGACAGAAAGTGGCCCAGACTTATTGGCCCCCAGAGCTACAAACTCCAGAGGGTGGATGGTCTGATGCAGCAGCTCCAACCCTGCCCCCAGCAGCTCTCGCCACATCTCTCACCTCCACCCGCTCCATCACCCACAGGGATGGTCCCACTCATCATCTCAAGATGGCTGAGTAACCAGTACTTTGCACAGTGTGAACTCAGTAAGGTACCAACATGAAACCCTGTGGCATTTTCTCCAATTATTATTATTTTTTTTAACATGCTCTCCTTTCCCATTTCCGGACACCTGGGATAGATCTCAAAGGTTCCTGTCACTTTCAGACATTCAAAAGTCCAGACCCATCTGGTTCCGATTAAAACTTCAGTCTCAGATCCAGTACAACACTCTTCCCTGCCGTCCACTCAGGCTGACCCGTGGCCTGAGGAAGCCACCCTGGAAGGGGTGTGGTCTGCTCTTCCTCCTTTCTCCCCGCTGGACCTCCTCCTTCTCAAGGACTTGGATGCCACAAACAGTTCCCAAATCCTACCCTCCTGGGGTTGCTCCCAGCACCTTCTTTGAGGTGTCTCTGAGGAGGAGCAGATGCAAGAGTGATTCAGAGGGCTTTTGGGGCAGCCCCCACTACACAGATCCCTGACCAGGGAGACCAGCTCCAACCGCCAGCTCCCACCCATGGTTTTGGTGCTGGAGTCTCCTTGTGGCAATCAGCCACCTTGGGCAGATGGTTGGCAAGAAGGTTTGAGCCTCCGATGCTCCTTTAGTGTCCACAGGACCCATGGGAAGCGCATGTCTTACCACACCAGCAGCCATTGCTCCCTCTGCCATCCCTTCCCTCCACCCTGACATTTCTTTCCAATTATCTTTCCTCTCCTCAAATAGGTAGAGAGGGCAAATCAGCAATTCTGCTGCATTGTGCGGATGGCCAAGGAGAACAGAGGCCAGGCTCGGGGCTGCCCTCACCACCATTAGCCATGCTCCAAAAGTCATGCATAGACGCATGGTCCTCAGATTAGAAGCTCCCATTTTCCAATGTCTTGTTATGCAGTCATGTTGACCTTCCTTCTGAACTTTGAAACACCAGCTTTCCAAATTCAGGGGCCTCAGTCCAACAGTGCCAGGGACAGCCTCCCTTGGGGACTTCTGGTAAATGATGTACCACTTCACAGAATCTGCGGTGCAGGGCCAGTCAGTCCTTCCTAATGGCTAAACACAAGGCCAGCACTTTGCCTGATTGCATCCTTCACCATTTCGGAAGTGAAGACATCAGCTATGAAAGTCGGTAACTCAGATGCTCTACTTTCAGCAAAACCAAACTCTGGCACAAAAAGGACACCCTAGAACCTTCCTTCACAATTGGGGAGAATCTTATACATGTTTTTTGGCCCACACCTCCTGTCTGGCAATATCCTATCTCTTACCAGCTACTTTGATCCAAATGACCTTGATTGCCTTTCTCCTTTCAAGGGATGGACTTCTGTCCCAGTGTATAACACAGTTATGATAAATCATGCAACTAGGCTGCTTCTATCTAGGCCACATAAATTTTCTCCCACTTCATCTGATATAGGAATTTTGTTTAACCTCCCCTCCTCTTGTCCTACCATCAGAAATCAATTTAGGGCCAGACACAATGGTGCATGCCTATAATCCCAGCAGCTCAGGATGCTGAGGCAGGAGGATTGTGAATTCAAAGCCAGCCTCTTTGGTAAAACTGTAAACAACTCAGCAAAACCCTGTCACTAAATAAAATAGAAAAAGAGGTTTGGGATGTGCCTCAGTGGTTGAGCAACCCTGGGTTCAACCCTGGAAACCTCCCCCAACCCCACCAAAAAGAAAAAAACACATCAATTTAGAAATGTGGTCCATTTCCATTGCTACAACAAAATACTTGAGACTAGGTATTTTATTCTAGACCAGGTATGTCTACGCTTTAAAAATTAAATTAGTTATTTTGCTCACAGTTCTTGGAGGCTGGGAAGTCCTAGAGCATGACGCCAACATCTGACCTGTTTGGCATCTGACAAGGGCCTCCTTGCCACATCATAATATGGCAGAGGCCATCACACGGTGGGACAGAGCAAGCATGCCAGCTCACCTGGGGCTCCTTCTCTTACAAGGCCACTAATGACATCATAGGGACCCCACCCTCATGGCCTTACCTCCCAATGGCCCTACTTCCAAATACCATCAACATATGACTGGGGATTGAGTTTCCAACCCCTGAGTCCTGGGGACAAGCATTCAACCCACAGGATTCCCTTTCTCAAGTCACCCAATCTTGAGAACACTCTTTCCCCATGGGGTCCTAGTCACATTGAAGAGGAGGTAGGAGCAGGGAAGGGTTCTGCATTTGTACCACTTGCCAAATTTAAAAACCCTCACAATGTTCCAATAAGACTTCTTGTTGGAGGCTTCATTTTGTCTTGCAATATATAATTTTAAGAAGGATGAGACGGGAGAAAAAATCCACCTCTTCCCACATCCATCATTTTCGTTATAGCTTCAGCAATTTGTGTTGAAATTATTGACTTTTGATCTGGCTAGACCATTCTCTTTTCTTCTCTTTGGTGCCGGACTGTGCCAGCCACAATTTATGACCCATTTTCCTTCTGCTTAATTGTTGATATAAATCTGCTGCATACAACCCGGTTGTAAATTTACCACAAACTGGATTGGATTGATACACAGTCTCTCTTTAGGATAATTTGAACACAGTTATGCCTCAGAAGGAAGACCAAATTCTTAAAACTTCTCTCAGATTGCTGTTGTGTCCCCATTATAAATATCTAATTAAAATACAACATACTCTTCCTTTTTCTCCCAAGGGTAAAGGAACGTTCTGAGCTGGTTATTTCAGCTGATTGGCTCATACTAACAGCATGAGCAAGGTTGGGAATTTGTTCTCGAAGCAGCCAGAGGATCTCAAAGGGAAAAAAGTATATTCCATGGCTACGGAAATTTATGTGTATAACCATCTTACCCTCAACCAGCTATTTCATTAATATATGTCCTTTGTCACGGGGGTGGGGGTGAGAGTTCCGGGAAAAAAATATGCGAATAGCTTAACATAAATTTGTGCTTACTATGGAGAAAATTGTCCCAGTTGGGATCCTTCCCAGGGTCAATCTTCACACAGGGAGTAAGACACAGTCGACTTTGAGATCAAGTGAGAAGCTGGAAATGGGCTTTCCCTATTCTTCCAGAGGGAAGGGTCCCCTTCCCTTTGCCCAGGTCTGCAGGGGTCACTAGAAGTGAACTCAGGTATTCTCCACCAGCTCAGTACCTGGCCACACAATCCCTTAGCGGCTCTTCACAATCCCTCCCTTTCCTACAGATGCCACAGCAGTGAAATAGACACAAAGTGTCAAGGCAGAAGGAGAGAGGTAGGAACAAAGAACAACTCACAGCCCTAATGTCCAACCACAATGCAAAGAACCTGGGCAGCAGCAGTGCTGAGCAGGCCACAGCCTGCAGCACAGCCACCAGCTGGAGCATCTGAGTTCACTGTGGGTAGTGATTGCCTGGGGATCTGGTTAAAACTGCAGATTCTGAGTGGCAGGGCCTGGGGCGGAGCCTGAGCATCTGCATTCCTAACAGCTCCCAGCCCACACTGAAAAGCGGATTCTGAACCCTAAAGCCTGCCTGTCTTTACTGTGATGGGTGAAGCTGTAATTCTCCCTAATGACAGACAGGCTACTGGTCTGCAATTGTTTACCTTTTGTTAATACATTTGAAAGGTTTCAAGAGTTTTCCAATAAGTTTGATGCCCCTCATTTTAGTGAGTAGTAGACAAAGTGATGGAGGAATTACTCAATCTAATAGACTTTAGAAGTATATATCTCTTACTAAATTAATGTTAAGGTCTTGCTTCCTTAAGTAATTTCTCCATGGCAATAAGTCAGGAGGTACTTCTGAGTTGATTTAAAGTCATTTTCAAAGCAGATGATGTTGGCACCCAAAGGTTTCTCTCAGGGCACTTGTGTAGACTGGGGACCTGTCACTTCAAACACACACCCACCAGGCCAACCCTCTTAGGCAGGGAGTTTCATCCAGCCCATAACTTCCCCAAGGACCTCTTGGCAAATCCAGGAGCTTTGGACCCCTATGAGAGGCATGCCAAAGTATTGTGGCCAAAAGACACTTCCCTTGACACCATATCTCTGGTGGCCTCGATCAAAATTTACTTTTTTCACTTAAGAAGCAAGAGCTATGAGGTTGTATGGGGCTTGGAAATGCATCCAATTTGCCCACTTCCTGTTCTTTCTGGAAGTATCTGACCAGCATCCGGGTCAGCACCAGGGCAGGGAAGTATTCACAGCCTACGAGGAGAGGCCTCTCTGGGTACATGCCTGGAACTTCATCTCGCAAGTTAAGCTTTGTGGCCACTGCTGCCGAAGCACCAGCCCCAGGAAGACAAGACAGAAGGCACTTCTGAGACCCACCACTTGACAATTCAAGAGTCCCCAAAGCAGTGTGACCAGTCAGGCCACAGAGAAATTATCCATGATTATTATACAAACAGAAGGGTCTTAGTGACCCACGTCATCTGCCCTTTCTCATCTTGGGGACATTTGTGGGAAGGTAGGCTGGGCCACATCTGGGCTGTGAATGGATGCCACTCAGAGCCAAGACCGCCCTCTGCCACTACCCAGGGCTCCACTACTCCACATTCCCTGGAGGCATTCAAAGCCTGTGCCCACAGTGACCCCTGGGGAAACTGACCCACCCTGACCGTGACCTGCACCCAGGAGCTTCAGCAACAGCAGCCTCATCCCTGGTCTGCGCTACTGTGGCCGGAACTGGTTCCTCTCTCCTCCCCACCCCCTCCCACCCCGCAGCTGCTCTCTTTCCTTCCTCCTTCTTCAGTGTTCATAGAACCATTTGGTCTCCCTCCCTCTTCCTTTCTCTTATTCTTCTTCTAGTTCTCCCCAGATCCAGGGAGACCCAAAATCTTCCCTGCTCCCCCTCCTGGCTCACTGCCCACTTGGGAGCCCTGGATGACCCAGAAGCCCGCAATCGCACACAGCAAGGCGTCAAGGTGAGAGGCAGCTGGAGGGGCAGGAAGGACTCGTGTCTTCTCTGGGCTGCCTGCTTCATCAGGTGTAGCACTTTCAGCAATTAAAGTTCCAAGTGCCCCCTTCCCATAAAGGCCCTGCAGAGCAGAGGGAGAGGTGACCTGCAAAGAGATGTTCCTCCTGGGATGGGCCACCAATCAGCACGGGTGTGGTACCTTTCATGTGGCATCTGAGAGTATATTCAGTATGTGGGTCTCTGGAGGGACCAGCCCTTGCTAAGTAAACAAGCTGGCGGGGGTGTGGTTCCAGCAATCTAGAAAAGAATTGAAAGCCACCCTGGGCATGCCACCTCCACAGGTGAGGCTCAGCACTCTGTGGGTCCACTTGGCCTTGAGTTAATTGGTGACAGAGTGGCTCATTTATTTAACTATTGAGCACACTATGGGCTCATAGTACATCAAAAGAACAGGTCTTATTTCCAACAATTAGCTTTTGAAATAAAAGAATAAACACACACTTTTTTTGTTTTGATTTCCCTGTACACTGTTGACCAAAGTCGCTTTACATAGAGAGCAGGAACTTCAAATTTAAAGACTCCTGGTCTCTATACAACATCTTTTCCCTCAACCCATCAGCAGGCTGAAAAGGTCACTATTGGAGGGCCTCTGTCTGGGAGCAGGGAGCCACTCTGGCTGCACCTGCTGGGCCTCCTGGTCCACCCCAGTGCCCAGAACAGTGCCCAGGATAAAGGAGGCATGTGAGAAACAGGTGGAGAGAGAAGAGTGAATGAATGCAGTTCTCCCTTCTCTAACTAGGGGCTGCAGATTTGGAGGGGGAGAGGCAGAGGGCACACTGAGTGAAGCCTGGGTTCCTGCTTCCTGGGAGGAAGGAGTTGACCCAGGTCAGACAGGCCACTGCTGAGGGAGATGGAGGCAGGCTAAAGGGGTCATGCTGGGTGGTCCCTGCAGCCCGATAGAACCCTATAGGTTTCCATGGGGTACCACACAGACCCACGTGCTGACACCCAGCTCATGTCAAGGCAAGGATGGAAGGGAGCCAGAGCCCTTAGCTCCCAGGGAACTTAGGCCCACCCAGGACAGACACCTAAGAGATCACACAGCTGGGCCTGAATGCTCCAGGAGAAAAGAGCTCACTACCTACCACCCCACCTCCACGGACCCCAGCCTGGGGCCGCTATTCTGCTCCCTTTGGGGTTCATGGTGCGGACAGTCAGCTGGAAGCCCCCAAGTTCCCCGCATCTGCCCAGGCTCCTCCGCACTCGTGCCAGCCCCTGGGCCTCTCGGAGCTGAGGAGGGGAGGTGGGAACTGCGTGGAGAATTAGGGACCTTTCCAAGAAGCAGTTGCATGAGGCCCAGACTTTCCGGTAGGCCCGTCTTGCCCCAGGACTGTGGGCAGGATCATGTTTTGTTTCGTGGTTTGGGCTTTTCTTAAGATGAAGTTTTATAACTGAACACAGAATGTGTGAAAATATCCACCACAGAAGCCTGTTAGCCCAGGCGGAGGAACATTCCACATCAGAAGGCAGGTTCGCCTCCCCGAAGAATCACAGTGCGGGAGGCTTATGAAGTTAAGCGTTTAGAAATCTGTCTTTAAAATTTAAATATTTAGATTGGGTCCCTAGGACACAAGAGGCAATGCCTGTTTCTCGCCCACTTAATTTGATTTTTTTCCCCTTCCTTTTGGTAGCACAAGTTGCTTTTCAAAGTCTCATTCCTTGAACATTCCCTATAGGAAGGATGTAATTAAACTCCACTGGCCTCCCGCTGCTGGGACCAAGCGGGGCCAGAGCTGCAGGGAGCACGCGACAGACACCCTGCAAACAGTTCCTGGTATGAAGATGAGAAGAGGACCAGCGTCCCCAGCTGTCAGCTGGAAGGACTAGGAAGCCACCTGACTCTTTGCCATGGGCCCCTCTCTGAGACATTGCAATTAGTCATTTGGGACAGGAAAGAGGACAACTTACTGACCTCCTAGCTCTAGGCAAGAACTTCAACTTGAAGAATAATTAGTTCAAGTGGCTGACAAATGGGGAGGGGGCGGGTTCTTTACACAGAAAACCTATTAATGAACATGGGAAAGCTAGGGATCCTGCCCTCTGCCCGCCTGAAGTCACTGCACTTGGGATCCACTCCTTCAGGAGGTTGTCCCCGCATGGGAGCTGGCGCTGTGCCTCCCTGAGACTCTTAGCAGGTATCAGAGCAAGGAGGCTTGTGCTGAGAGGTGGGGCCCCATCCACACTCCCCCAAACCTAGACTGGACCACACAGCAGGTCACCTGAGACCCACGCTGGCCACAGCCTGACCAAAGAGCACATGGGCACCAGGCTGTCACTCATGGGCAGTGCACCATGGGTCACTGACATAATCATTTTTTTCCTTAGTTCTCCTGTCTTTAAAATGGGGATAGTAACATGGAGCTCGTGAGGTTGTTGCTGAGATAAAGTAAGTTAGCACACATACAAGGTTCAGAACAGTACTGACGTCGCACCCGGTTAGGCCTCTCACCCCCTCTCTGGGCCTCAGTTTCCCTATCTGTGAGAGGAAGGGATTGGACCAGCTCTCTGCTGTCGAGGATGCTGATGGAATGGTTCCATGGCAGACCCTAAGCCAAGAACTGCACTTGATCCTTGCAGTAACTTGATGAAGTAGGACCGATCCCCACGCCCTCTTCGCTGGTAGGGAAAGAGATCTGCAGAGGAACAGAACCTAGAGGGGAGAGAGAGGTTTATTCTAAGGATGCAGCTTACGTGATTGTGGGGCAGGATGGCAGTTTGGAAACTCAGGCAAGAGTTGATGCTATAGTCTTGAGACAGAATTTCTCCTCCTGCAGGAAACCTCAGCTTTTGCTCTTAAGGCCCTCAACTGATTGGATGAGGCCCACCCACATTATCAAGGGTAACCTCCTTTACTTAAAATCAACTGAATGTAGATGGTACCTACATTGGCAGAAAACCGTCACAGCGACACAGAGGTTCATGTTTGATTAAATAACTGGATGCTGTAGCCTAACTAGATTGACATGAACACTCACCATGACAGGGGCTTGGGGAAGATAAATAACTCGAGAAGAGGAGGGATACACCAGGAAGGGGCCGGGCCTGGCTTGGCACAAACCTCTCCATCACAGTACTGTGTCTGTTCTTCTCATCACTGTCTCTGGTGCGCAGGGATGACGTGCTTCTGAGGCTGCTCCTCAGCGCTGTGGTGCTCCGGTCCAACCCCTGGGCAATCGCGGCTCCATCGGTTCTGTCACAGGGCGTCAGGGCCGCCTTCCTGTGGGGGGCTTGGAGTGTGTTCGCGCCACACTCCTGCCGCACTAGGGAAATGCCAACCGCATGCCCGCCCACCCTCATCAGTCACCCCTGTCAGGACCATCTTGGCCCTTCATCCTCGTTCTCTGCCCCAGGGATGAGGTTTTCTGGAAGGTCTGGGGTTTGTCGCGGCCTCGTCCTCATTCCATCGCATTTTCGTCATCCGTCCTCTGAGTTCATGAAGTCTTTCCCGTGGTGCAGAATGAATTGCACACAGGCAGCTTCTCCTGCAGAGGTTTCTCCTTAGAAACTTCGAGGTCCCTGAACGCTTAATCCACAGGACAAGGACATTCGTGAAATGGAGACTTCATTCGTGAAAGATCTCGTCTCACTCAGGGTAGAAGGTTCTCTGGCCATCCCGGGCTTCAGGTCTACCCACTGGACCTTTTCCCTAGTTGCACTTCCTTGTGGTTGGTTTTCACTCTGTTCATGGTTACAGGACATTCAACAAGCCCCTGGGACATCTGTCCTGCAGCCCCCTGGCCATCCAGACCCTCCTGTGCCCACTGCTGGGCTGCCCCATCCGGGGATCCATGGGAGGTCAGGTGGGTGCTGTCACCAGCCAGCCCGCCCCTGCCTGCCACCGAATGCCATTTTCATCTATCTCAGAGCCCTGGGACATGGCTGGCAGGGGAGGACCAGCCTGGCGTCTTGAGACTGTGCGGTGTCCCCCATCTTTCCTCCCAGAAGGAAATAAGACCCCCGACCCTTGCCACGCCCCCCAATTCTCTTACTGCAGCAAGTGAGGCCTGGTTTGCACGGAGCTTCAACACAGGGTTGTGGGGCAGACCCCAGGCTGACTTCAGATAACTAGAGGTGCTACGACAGAGGATCTGTACACTTTCTGGTTGTGTCATCAGCTGGGCCAATGACTCCCCTGCCAATCAAGGCCTGAGAGCAGCCAGGTATTTCTACATACATCCTCAAGAACTTTGCAGTACATGGGGCTGGGGCTGTAGCTCAGTGGTAGAGCACTTGCCTCCAAAGTGCGAGGCACTGGGTTCGATCCTCAGCACCACATAAAAATAAATAAAAATATTGTGTCCATCTACAACTAAAAAACAAAAAATTAAAAAACAAAATAGCATAGTAATGCTTAAGTTCTACCCCTGGAGATTTCTGATGTGGTTGGTCAAAGTGTGACCTGGGCTTCTCAAAAGCCCTTGGGGATTCTAGGGTACAACCCAGGTGAAGACGCATTGCCATGAGGAATCAATGCCAGCTTCATTAGTGACCTGAGTCACCAACGACAGGACCGACTTATAAATGCTCAACTGGAACTGTGGGCTTTTTAGAAAAGTCCCTCTTGGGGGATCAGGGAGTAGTGGGCTTTCTGTTATTGTGCGGTGGCCACATCCAACCTGTCCAGAGAGCCAAGACACCAAATCCCTGGCAAGACCCACAAGACGGTTCTCTGGCAGCACTCAGCTAACAAGCCTGTTTGAAAGCATCTCAGAGATTTACCAACCCACCTGGTCGTTCATCTGGTCCATGCCCAACTCTAGGACTGTGAGGGGTGACTCCTCCCTCCTACCAACAAAGCCACTGAAG
>JAJEJO010001150.1:29654-144630 GCA_020662805.1 Glaucomys volans | reverse complement strand
AGCCATCTGCTACTAAAGCCCATCCCTTAGCTCGAGATGAGGCCAAACGGGGTGTGTTCCCCAAATGACCCCGATTAACAGCAGTTGGGTAGAAGTCGCAGTGAGTTGAGCTTTTCTGATCGCTGTTTTAACAATGGGATGAGCACAGGATGCTATTGCCATAGCGAGGGGTCCCGCACTGAAGACCCCTGGCTGCCAGGAACCCAGTCAGACCCACAGCAGTGGAGAGAGGCTCTTCTGGGCCATGGGAGTCAGAGCCCCAGCTCCCCAGCTGCTCCTCCCTGCAGAGCCTCCTCCTCATCCTCCAGCAAGCCGGAGGGGGAGCCTGGGGCTCCAGAAGGAGCGGCTGTCACAGCTCCCCCTTGAGGGGAGATGCCTCTGCAGCTGGGGTCCAGGTTCTCTCCGCCTCTCCTCGCCTCTCCTCGGCTCAGCCCAGGATTCCTGCGGCCTCCAGCCTCCCCTTCCTCCTCTGACCTCCACTCTGGCTCCTCCCTCTCGTTCCTTCACCTTCAGGAGCAGGTTTGCCGCTGACAGCCCCTTCCCATCCTGTTCTCCATAGTCCCTGCTCCACTCTGTGCGGCCAGAGCCCTGGAGGCGCTGCCCCGTCCCATAGGTAAGAAACCAAGGCCTCTCAAGAGACGGAGGCCGCCGCGCCTGCCCGAGTCACCAGCAGTCAGCGTCGGAGCCTCAGTGCTCTTCCGTGTGGGGTCGCCTCTGGGCTGTGAGGAGGGTTCCCTCCCCAGCTTCCCAGGCTGCTCTGGAGCCACGGCCTGAGCACCTCTGGTGACCAGGTGCCACTACCTCCTGCGAGCACCGGTCCCTTCCTCTTGCTCTGCCTGGCTGGAGTCCTTCCCTGACCACCTCGGCTTCTCCTTCAGGAAGCTTCTTCGTGTGTCCATCTCGTGTGTCCATCTCGTGGGGATGCAGACGGCTGGCCGGTTGGAGACAGCACGCAGGACGCCGGGAAGCGCTGATTTGCCGCGTGCGGGGGGGTGGAGGCGTGTGGGCCCCGGGCCCCCCTCCAGACTGTGCAGAGGGGTGGCTGGTTGTCCTTAGTGTGTGGCTCCGTGTGCTCCACCTGCTGGCTGTCCCACAGGGCACCTGGGGACAGGTGCTGACCTTCCACACTGAATCCTACGCTAGGCCTGGGCGTCCGCCTGGGGCCTGCAGCCCTTCAGAGAGCTCTGTCTGTTCCAGGTGCGGCTCTGGGGCCCTCTCCGCGGCCCGGCCCAGTCCCTGCAGCCCTGAGGGCACCCCCTGCCTCTCTCCCCGGGTCGGGCCCTCCCCAAGCCACACCCAGGGGCAGTACCCTGCCCGACCCTGATGCCCCCCAAGCCCGGCGACGCGATACCTTCATGTAGGCGTTGAGCGCGGGTATGCGCATCTCGGCGATCTCCTGCTTCACACCCATGTAGACTTTCACTGAGGAGGAGAAAGGGGGTCCTGGGGGCCTGGCCTGGCTGGGCTGCCCCGCAGCCGGAACCCAGCCAGAGCCCCCCGGGCTCAGAGCTCCAAGGAGGCCACTCTGACACGGGTGCCCTGCTGCCCTTCACCTTTCCACCTGTTCACACACACACACGCATGTGCACACACGTACACACACACACTTCTCAATTGCAGGAGAATGAGGCTCTGCTCGCGGCCGAGTCCCTGTCACCCGAACCCGCAAGTCCCCAGGGGCTCTTACACATCCCATTGTGTCCAACTCCCTCCAGAAAAAGGAGCTGGATCCTGGGTATGACCTCTCCGGCCCTAGATTCTCTGGGCCTCCCAAGGTGCCCCCTTCCCAGGCGCCACCAAGGTCAACCCCGGATCCCAAGTCCTGCCCTGATGAATGGATATTTCTGGATCAATGAATCTGTCCTCAGAAGCAGGGCAGAGTGTCCTGGGGAAGGGCTAGCAGGTGATGGACAGCCAGGAGACAATGTCCTCTCCAGGAGCCTGCAGGGACCCCCGGGAGCCATCGCCTGCCAGGGGCAGGTGTGGCACTGTCTGGCTCCCTGGTACCATGATAGAGGCTGGGTTGCTATAGGTGAAGTCCCAGGGAGACTCAGAGAGGTGGCCACCAGGGCGTGGGCTGGCAGCCCCTCTGTGCCAGGAGGGGGCTCCCCGGCTAAACCAGTGGGTTTCACGTCACACCGCCAGGGGAGCCGGGGGCGCCACCGGGGCTGGGCCTGGCTCTGCAGTGGCCCTGGGGTGGCGGCCTACCTGGGAGCGTGGGCAGGCTGCAGGTGAACCGGCTGGTCTTGCTCTCCGGCCCAAACCGCTCCTCCAGCTTGCTCTGCAGGGCGTAGAACTGGCGGTAGCGGCGGTAGATGAGGTACTTGGAACCCCCTTTTGTCTTCACCTCGATGACAAAGACCTAAGGAGGATAGAGGCCCGGGAGGGCTTCGAGGTCAGGAAAAAAGGCAAAAGGCAGAGGGTGGAGGCTCAGAGGGTGGAGGTTAAGAGAGTGGAGGCTCAGAGGGGGAGGCTCAGAGGCCTGGGGAGACAGCTGGTTCTCTCAGCCTCAGGGTGACATTGGCGCTGGCTAGTTCCTCACTGGGGCTGTCCCCTGGGCTGGGGCAACCCCGCCTCTACCCACTAGATGCCAGCAGCAGCCAGTAGCAGCCCTGCCTGAAAAGAGTAAGTCAAAGCATCTCAGGGTTTGTAAATGTCCCCAAGGGGCGAAGGGGCCTGTTGAGAATCCCTGGGAAGCTAAGGGATGAAAGCAAAGGTCCAGAGGTCAGAGTGCAAAGGTTCAGAGGTCAGAGGGCGAAGGGCCAGGCCCTGTCTTACGAAGTGGCTGGTGAAGCCTCTCTTCTCCTCGATGTCGGCGATGTTGGCGGAGATGGCCACGTCGTCCGGCAGCTGCTCAAAGTCGCTGAGGGAGGCCAGAGGAGGGGTCCTGTTATCACCCTGCGTGCCCCCGGCCCACAGGCAGCGGGCAGGGCACGGAGGGGCTGTTGGTGCACCCCACCCGGGCCTGGCCTGTCGCCGCTGCGCTGGGCATTCAGAGATGACCAGGTGCAGAGCCAGCCTTGGGCTTGAGGGGTCGGGAAGCAACCAGGTGTCACCAGCCGGACGTGGCCCCACCCATTGCTCTGAGAGGGAGCTCAGCGAGGGGTCGAGGCTCCGCCACTGGGCCTGCTAGACCTGGGTCCAGGGCAAACGGTCAGCCCTGGACAGAGGACTAGGGCCTGCTGAGGTGTGGATGCCCGGTGTCCCCAAGGTCCCCGTGTAAGGCCTGGCCCCTAGGCTGCACTGCTGGGGTGCCGCGTACCTTAGCACAGGACCCACGGGCGATCCCAGGACAGCAGGGGCGGGGCGTGCCCTCCCAGGGCACCGTGGGGCCTGCTGGTCCCCCCTCTGCTTGGTTCCTGGCATAAGCAGTTTGCTCTGCCAGGGCTCCCGGGGCCCCCGGCCTGCCACCCAGCCTTGGAACAGGACCTCCAGAACTGACAGCCAAGTGAGCCTTTTTGCTTTCTGTATTTCATGATAATAACAGGAAAGTGACGAACAGAGTCCCACAGAGAGAACGACTGATCGTGCCGCACTCAGGAAGTCCACAGAGGAGGTGGCGTTTGAGCCAGGTCTAGACAGTCACATAGGGAGCCACAGGGAGAGCACCCGGAAGGGTGTGTCAGGCAGTGGAACAGCATGTGCTAAGGCTCCGAGGCGGAGGAGGGGCCGGATCTGGTGTGGGGGAACCTGGTGTGACCGCAGACTGAAGAGGCAGGTGAGGGTCTCCCTGCTGGGTGGGGACCCCAACGAGCCACGGGGAGTCATTCAGGGCTTCAGAAGAAAGTCAAGCACAGGCAAACCCAGCTGTGGGACCTCGACTCGGGCCCCAAGTGGAAAGGATGAGGGGCAGAGGCCTAGGGGAGAGAGCTCTGCTGGGAGTTCCTGAAGGGTCCCACAGAGAGATGGCCTGAGGTGACAGCAGGGACAGGAGCAGGGACACCAGGGACCCACCCTTGGCAGACACAGTAGCCAGCTTCTTTCTGCCTAACCAATATCCCTTTGTTCAGAGTGGCAGCATGCCTGTCCCCGAGATGACAGATCATGACTGATCTGAGCCAAAGAGCAGGACCCCACTCCTGTTTCCCAGCTCCCTTGTAGCTCAGCGCTGCCATGGGATCAGTTCTGGCCAATGAGATCTAAGAGAAAATCGGGAGCCTCTTGAGAGGGTTTGCCTTCCTGGTCTAGAGGGATAGAGAAGGCCTCTTCCCTTGAAAGCAACCAGGAGAGCAAGTGTGACGTCTGGATCTGCAGCAGCCACAGGGCATCTGTGAGGCAAAACCATAAGAAAACCAAAAACATCTCTGGGTAGCTGGTTCTGAAGTCACAGAGCTGTGGAACCGGCTCTGGCCTGCCTCTGGACTTCTCGTTAACTGAAAAAGCTAACCCTGGTTCAAGCCACCGCCAGGTCCTCTTTTCCCTGCAGCCTAATGCATTCCCAAGCTGTGAGTTGCTCTTCAGTTATGACCAGCAGGATTTGGGCACTGTTGGGGGAGAAAGAAAGGTCAGTGCCCAGAGTGACGCCTTCTGACTGGGGAGGGAGACCCATAGGGTGGTGGCCCAGGGTGGGGCGGGCTTGCTCCAGAGCCCTCTGGGCACCAGGCCTGCCCAGCAGGAGGCTGGGGTGCAGATCTGGAGCGAAGCTCAGGGGCTCAGCTCGGTGGCAGACGTAACAACTTATGGTTCCAAACCGCAGGGAAGAGCCAGGGGTGAGCAGAAGAGGAGGCGGTGGTGCCAGGGAGAGGAAGCTAACCCAGGAGCCGGCGGACACCGTTTGTCAACAGATGAGGAAATGAGAAGCCAACCATGAGGGGGGAGGGGCTGCCACGTCCAAGGCTCTCAGGTGCTCAGGACTAACCCCAGTCCCTGCCAGCCCTGGGACCTGGTCCTCCCTGGGTCGGGGGGCTGCCACCCAGAGTGGCTTAGCCCAGCTCCAGCGCGCCTCTGGCTGCCTGTGACCTTCCCACTTGCCTCCGCTCGTGCCCCCCTGGACAGCCTGGGGACAAGCTGCCCCCACCTCTCCCCAGCCTGCTTCATCTGCAATAAGCCGGGGTGGGGCCAGGGGAACTGGAAGGGCAGGTTGGGCAAGACCCCTCCAGTCGCTGCTTCCTGTGGGCACTGGGCGCAGGGCCCTCCTCCGAGACAGCGTGCTGCACAGAGAGGTTAAGTAACCTGCCCAGCAGGCTGGGATTTGAGCCCAAGCAACTGGCTCCAGAACTTTCCATCCTTCAGAGCTCCCAGCAGCTTGCCAAAGGAACAAAGATGAACCCCAACCTCTCCCCAGCGACAGGAATAATGACTTCAGCAAATTCCGTGTAGCGCCCACTCCAGGGCAGACACGGGTGTGGCCGCGATAGGACATGGCCTCTGCTTCCTGGGCCTCGCAGTTTCCAGGGGGAGCGGGGCTCACCGGCTGAGGGTGGTCGGGAGGGCTTCCCCAAGGAGCAGCGCCAGGGATGACAAAGAGGAGCTGGCCAGGGGCAGCAGGAAAGGCCCTTCAGGACAGGGAGATGGCACGTGCAAAGGCCCAGAGCCACACAGAGGGGCGAGTTGACGGAACTGCAGGGAAGTGGGCGTGGCTGAGCACAGGCAGAAAGCGCTGAGTGGCAGGTGCCACTCACTCGGCCTTCCTGCCTCAACTTGCCCCAGGGAGGGAGGGGTGGAGAAGCAGGTCGAGCAGGCAGACACATAGCAGAGGGGTCAAGGCTCAGGGCCAGCCCTGCCAAGATGAAGACCAAACTCCCCCACGGCCATTGCCAGCAGGGACCTGGGGAGAGGCCAGCTGCGTTCTGGCCTCCTCCACGCTTCTGTAAAGCGGGGCGATAGGAGCACTTAGGTCTCAGATGGTCACGAGGCTCCGTCTCTAACATGCACAGCTGAAGGTCCCAGGAGGGCAGGGACTGTGCCCACGACCCTTCCTCAGTGTGTGGAACGCACCAGGCGCTTAGTAGGTGCTCAACACACAGCCATGACCTCTGTCTGATGTAGCATGTGGGTGACCTGAGGGTGGCCGGGCTGCCTCCCTGGCCAGCCAGGAGGTTGCTGCCTGGGGACTGGGACACGGGCACAGAAAATCCAGCTGGAAGCCTTGGAGTGGCCGTTCCCTCAGAGACCCCCACCCAGGTTGGCTGGGCCAGGGTGCTGGTGTTCAGTGCCCAGAGGGAAGGGAGGCCGAGGGAGGGAGGCAAGGCCAAGGGAGGGAGAGGAGGCCGAGGGAGGGAGGGGAGGCCGAGGGAGGGAGGGCCTGGGTGGGCCCCTAGCTCAGGGGCGGGGCGCCCACACCCAGTGCCCCTCACAGCGCTGCTGTCAGAACCGAGGTCCCCAGTCGGCACTGCGGCCACCCTGTCCATCTTTGGCCTGAGAGTCCAGAGCGTCCTGCCAGGTGAACCTGCCCCTGTGTCCTCCGCCTGGGCCGCAGGCAGAGTGTGCACAACCCACTTTCAGGCCTTGGAGGAGTGGAGGCCAGGGCCCCGGGACCTGGCTGCTGGGCCCGTGACGAGGTGAGGGGCAGCCTCCCCCTGAGGGTCCAAGGCATCTGTGACAGACGGGTGGGAGAGAGGAGCAAGCCCTGCTGGCCAGCTTCGGGTCACCTCCCGACCCTGCGCCCCAAGAAGCAGGAAGTGGCCAGGTCTGAAGCAGCCGCAGTTTCGGAGGGTCCCAGTGCACCTCGGGGCCAGCCTCCCACGAGCACTTGGAGGAGAGGGGCTGGGCACTGGGCAGATGGCCGATGTCACCAGGCCCCCAGCACCACCCTCAAGGGCCGAGGAAGGCCGCCCTGACACCCACCACCAAGCACCTGCTCCTGGTGTTGTCCCTGTCCCTCTTCCAGACCTTTGATCTTTGGAAATTCCACCCCAGGGTCCCCTCCCAGCCCCCAGCTCCACCCTGGGCCCATCAGCCTGCCCCTTCCCTGGCGATCCTTGGGGGTTAACCTGAGCACCTGCCCCCACGTCACCTGCTGTACAAGCCAGGGGGACACTAGCCAAGCTCTGTGTCCTCAGTGTCCTCAGGGAAATATCTAGGATACTGTCCACTCCAACCATCTGGTAAGTACTGAGCACTTAGTACCCGTGCTGTTCCATAGCCTGGGGATCCAGGAGTGGCCAAAACAGACCCCCCCAAAACAGTCACAGAGCTTGCTTCTAATGGGGAAGCCAATGACAAAGATCAGCAATGCGGGGGGCGGGGGAGGTGGCTCAGTGCTGGAGCGCTCGCCTAGCATGTGTGAGGCCCTGGGTTCGAATCTCAGCACCACATATAAATAAATGAATAAAATAAAGGTCTATCAACATGTAAAAATTTTTTTTAAATATAATAAATGAGATTTGGGATCATGCCAGCTACGTAAGTACCACAGAGAAAGGAAACAGGCGAGGGCCAGAGAGCACAGGGGCAGGGGCAGCCCCGGAGGGCACTCGGAGGAGGCGGCTTTGAGCTGAGTCCTGAGCAGGAGTGGAACGCGCAGAGCCTAGGACTCCACCCGAGCAGCGGATGGAAAAGCGCCACTGACCAGCAGGCAGAGGGAGGAGCCCTCAACTAGGGAGCAAGACATCTGTGTCCCCAGACTGCGCCCGCTTGGCGTGTGACCCGGGTGACAGGTTCCCCTCTGAGCCCTGGTGTTCTCATCTGTCTGAGGTCTGTGGTCACTTGGAGAAGGTTCCAGAAATCTGTTCCGGGAGCCTTATTTCTGGGTACTCAGATCTGGCTCAGCCCAGCCCCTCCTGGTGCTGAGGAGCTGCAGAGGCCGGCCTCTGCTCCCCGAGGAGGCTGGGAGGAGACACCCCGCACTCACCTCTCCGCCCGCAGCTGCTGGGCCAGGGCCATGGTGGTGGGCGCTCAGGGGAGCAGGCCAGACAGTCTTTGCAGCCACGTAGCCTGAGTTCACCCCTCTTCCTCCGACTTCCCTACCTGGGGTGGTGACCTGTGGGCTGGGAGGCCCCAGCCCTGCTCACTGGACCCTGTGAGGCTCCTCCTCTGCCGCACGCACTTCCTGTTCCCCTTCTCCCAGCTGCACGGCAATTGGGGAAGTCCCTCTCGGGCACGAGCCGCAGGTCCCCCTGGCTTCAGGGACTTCCTTGATGCCTCCTTTTGTGCCCAGCCTCAGCTGGGCCGGAGAAGGCCCCACTCCATCAGAGACCCAGTGCCCCTGCTGGTTTAGCCACAGGGGCCTGTGACCTTGGGGATCACTTGTCACCCTCGGGTCCCTCAGGACCCAGGCCCAGGAAGCGGACTTCCACCTTGCCTGTCAATCCTTAGGCCCTGCCCAAAGGCCGCCTCCTCCAGGAAGCCTCCTGGGCTCTGCAGGCCCCAGTCCTGCTGGGCTGGGAAGGTTGGTTTATGCCCTTCTTCCCCTCACCCTGCCGCTGTCCTTCCCTCATTTGGGACCTTATGCCTAGCCAGTCCTCTGGGCAGGCTTCATGCCACAGGCTGAGGGTACCCTCCCTGCCCAGCCTCTGCCCCTGCTCTACCTCATGCTCAGGAGAAAGTCCACACTTCTGCCCTGCTGGCCTTGGAATCCCCAAGTCTGGAGGACGCCCCCAGCCTCCTCCCCCAGCCTCCCCTCTCTGGAGTGCTCGGGAGCTCTGCTCCTCAGGACCCAGGGCTGCTGTCACCTCTGCTGGAAAGCTCTCCTCCTGCCTCCTCGAGTCTCGTCTGGGAGGTCACCCTTTCCTGAGGCCTCCCCTAACCCGTCACACCCAGCGAGGTCCCTCGGTGTTGGGTCTCCCCACGGTCCCTGTGCTCTGCGTTTGTGGGTGTGCCGAGCGCCTCCCGGCTTCCAGCGCGGGGCTCCCCGCAGGTGCCAGGCCAGCCCCCCACGTGTGGCCATTGGTCCTGCAGGGAGCTCTCCAGGAAGTCCATGCTGAAGACGGCCCAGCCCCAGGAGCCGGTCTCCCTCACACACGCTCACTCACGCTCACTCACACTCACGTCCACGCCCACGCCCGCATGGCACAGAGAAGGACAGGAGAGGGGAGAGGTGGCGGGGCAGCTGGGCCTGCCGTCCAGGGGCCTTTCCGACAGCAACCCAGGCTGCCTCATGCACATTAGGACCATGGTCCTTGAGCAAGGACCTGTGGGGACAGAGATGGCCCCGTGGAGCCTGGAGCTGTCCCAGATCTCTCACATCCAGACCAAGGGCCTGGGGCAGGAGCTTTCCTCAGGGTCACCAGGGCTTCTGGCTCCTGGCAACCCGGGCACGGCCCTCGCCTTCCTCTGCTCCACCCCCACCCCAGGGGAACTACTGTCCCCAAAGAGCCCAGGGTGGAGCCCTGGCCCAGCACTGCCCCCAGGAGGACCACCTCCTCCCTGCAGCCACCCGGAGCCCTGGGCTCCTCTGAGACAGCCACCTTGCCGCACTCCTTGGGAGGCAGAGACACATGGGAGAGAGTCAGAGGAGAGGACAGGAAAGAAAAAGAAGAAGAGAGAGAGAGTCCAGCCTTTTTACTGAACTAGGCGTCTGGGCCACGGAGGTAAATCCAGATGGCAGGGAGGAAGGGGACACTGGCCCAGCCCACCACAGGCCAATGCCGATGTGTTTTGGGCATTTTAAACATACACACTCCGGCTCAAAACCAAGTGTAATTTGCAGGTCCTCAGAGAGGGGACAGGAACTCACACCGTGAGAGGGCTGGTGGCCCCAAAGCCCACGGGTGGGGACAATGCTGTCAGGACTGAGGTTTTGATGTCTGGTCTGGGACCAGGTCCAGGCCCCGGGTTCTGCTGCTGGCAGCAGGTCAAGCGTGAGGTCCCAAGGGAAGCTGGGCGTCAGAACCGATTACAGGGACAGTGCCTCGGCTGTCAGCACGGGGTACCTGGGAATCCAGGTCTCTCCCGGTCGGGGAAGGAACAAGGACAGCAGGTGGGAGCGTCAAGTCCGAAGCTTGCACTGGCGTGAGGTCCGGAGACAGGTTCCCTGTGCGGTGCGGAAACCCTCCACCAAGACGTGGCATAGAAACTGCCTGGCGGAGGTGCCCAGTCCAGGGGCTGTCCCCGGAGCCACAGACCCGCTGCCAGTCACGCACAGAACACTGATCCCCAGCAGGGCAGCCCGCAGACTCAGCAGACGAAGAATTCACACCAGAAGAAGCAGAAGCAATAGGAGGGGGACTCGGACCCAGGCCCGCCTCGGGCTCCCGGCCTGCGGTACGAGGGGCAGAGCGGTCGCAGAACTGGCTGACCAGCGCAGGTGTCTGTGCGGACCTAGAGGCGGAAGCTCCTGGCCAGGGCTGAGCAGGGAGGTGTCGGCCAAAAGCTGGTCCAGAAAGACAGGCAGTGACAAGACCATGTCAGAAGGAGTGGGACCCACCGCCGGGGTGTGACCGTGGAAGCGGTGTGTGTAGAAAACACACGTTTGTGCGTGAACACACACAAGTACGTGAGGCCAGGTGTTTGTGTTGTGTCCCGAGAAGGTCACCTGGCCTGCAGAGCGTGGCGTCCGTGGGAGGAGGGCGTCTTTCGATGCTGGTGTCTCAGCTGGGGGCACAGGGATCGTAGACACCGGCGCAGGGTGACAGACAGGTCCTTGGCCAGTCGGCGCACCTCCTTTGAGTCTCTCTTTATCAGTCCTTTATCAGCAGCGTTGTAGTGAGAGGTGACGAGTGGAGGTGCCATGTGCCTGGACGCCTGGAGGTTTCTTGTCATGTGCGATTCAGGGAGGACAAGCCTCGGGGCACTTTCCCAGGCCTCCCCGGCCCTGCCTCCTTGTGCTCCAGCTCCAGCAGCCCCCAAAACCTCCGGGTCCCGACTTAGCCACCAGGAGGCCTCCTCTACAGGGAGACGTGGATGTCCAGAAAAGGGCCGGAGCCCACGGTGGGCCAGCCAGCCCTCCTCCTCCCTCTGTCCCTGTCCGTGGTTCTGCTGAATCCGGGTATTCCTCTGGCTCTGCGCACGCAGACACGGTTGCTAATTTTACGCCCGAGCTCTGACACGGGGAAATGTGAGGCCAGACACTCGGTCAGCACTGGCTGGCTTCCTGCTCCCTGGCTCCCTGGCTCCTCCAGCCTGTCTCCACCCGGGTTCCACCCCAGCCGCCGCCGCAGCGGGAGAATGATCCTGAATGGCAGCCAGACTGTGCCCCCTGCACAAGCAAGGGCTTCTCCAGCCCTCTGGGCAGCTGCAGGAAAGGCCTGGTGTGACCACCCCCAAGTGGAGACCTGACTGTGGGTAACCTCCGCCCCCCGAGGCCCGAGAGCAAACCCACCGGCTTCCTGCCGGTCTCTCCCGGAGCACACCCAAAGCCACTGACTTTTTTTTGGGAAGCAGAAGTGAGGAGGGGAGGAAAGCCACACGGGTCATCAGAGGCAGGGGACAGTCAAGTCGTGGCCTGGTGTCCATTTGTGACTGCCTCTCCAGGGTAAGGATGAGCGTGCTCAGACCCCAGCTTGGCCCAGAGCCTGAGGGGACCCTCTGACCCTCCTCTGGTGGGCTCCAGGGGACACAAGAGAAGAGCCAGGCTGAATGTGGGAACGCTGCCTGGGAGCAGCCAGCGGCCAGGGCTTGGAGCCCCGGCAGCAGGAGCGGGGAGGCCCCAGAGCTCATCTCAGGGACTCACAGATGCCACTGCCGGTGTCAGCTGCTCTCCTGGGGAACAGAAGGAAGATCCCTGACGACACGGAGCGAGATTCCTAGGGATCCCTCACGCTCCGAGTTCCCCAATCCTGACCCACATGTGTCTCCCTTCGTAATTTATGATGGGAGCTTCGCTGGACCAATTCCCCGAGCCATGAATAGCCATCGCTGACAGGCCCCTCGTGGCAGCTGCAGACGGGGAGGGCGGAGGGCCCCACACAGCAAGCTCCCTGCAGGTAGGTCGCCCGCCCTGCTCTGAGGCAGTGCTTGTCTGGGGCTCCCACGCACTGGCTCTGTCGTACGTCAGCTGTGACACCCTCCAACCACGAGTTTCCCTGCTCATTTTCCTAAATGCTTGTCCCACAGGATCATCGGGTTAACTATGTATTCAGCATGTATTAAGCACCTACTGTGTGCAGGACACCCACTACGGGCCAGCCTCTAAATGCACCTTGAGATATAAACTGACTTGAGGTGTGTCAAGTAAGGCAACAGATGCCAGCATGCCAGGCACACAGTACCTGGTGGTGGTCAGTTAATCATGGATGTTCCCGTCAATCTCAAGGCTAATTCCCTGGCTATGAGTCCAACTCCTCCCTTTCCTATCTCCCCTGCACACCTTGCTCCTATCATACAACCTATCACATTGAATTTTCATTTCTCACCCATCTATCGTCCACTCTCACCTGACATCAGCCTCATGATGTCCCCTTCAATTGTGGAACCGGCTTCGCAGTGATCGAAATATTGACGGAGAGAGACCACCAGGGGGCGCCGCGACTCAGCAGCAGGGCTACCTCTCTTCAGCGCCACCTAGAGGACAAATGTCATAAGTGCAATAGAAGGACCCATCAGTCAAGAGTCTGAGAGCAGGTTGCAGAAGGAAGGTGCCCAGGGCTAACGATCCGGACTTCCCTATCTATTGATCATAAATACGATAATGGCCCAGATGCACTGAGTTTCCTGAGTCACCACTTGACACCATAAAGTGGCAGGGCAGCGTTGTGTTGCAAAACCCTTGAAACAGCACCTGGCCCCCAGTCCTGCTTGGTCATGATGGCTTTGGTTGTTGTCTAATCCTCATGTCAACGCCATAAAATGGGTAGGATGACTATCTTTGTTCTGGATCTGAGTAAATCAAGGCTCTGTGGGAGTGGGAGACTAAACACAGACTGACGTAGTGAGGAGCCCAGGAAGATTCAGACCTCCAGCCCTGGTTCATTCATTCCCTCACCACACACGCGTGCATTCACATCCACTCTGCAGCCAACGAAAGAATACAAAAATCAATCCAGCACACTGGGGCCCTCAGGCAGCTCGTGCCACTATTGAGGTACACAAATGGACATGTGCACAACACAGGCACTTGTGCACATGTACACATGAATGCACACATTCACACACACTCGTGTATGCTCATATGCACTTACACACGTGCACACATACACATGGAGCCAAGTACAACAGGGGGAAAAACTGGGAGATACATGTTCAGCATTCAGCTTCCTGGATTTCATCACCAATGCAACCCCAGGGGCTTCCAGTCCACATCTCCACAGGGGCCTGGCAGGGAGGCTCAGTCTGAGATGGAGCCCGGGATGGGAGGGAAGGCAAGGGGGAAGGCTGGGGCCTAGGGTCTGGTTCCCAGCACCATCACCTGCTGGCACAGAGCTCCAAGCAGTGCAAGGATCTTCAGTTGAACTTGACCTTCTGGTTGTCCTGAGGGCCATTGGTCAAGGTCAGAGGGTACGACTTGCTCTCTGGCAGTTGGTTGGCTTGATTTATAACTCACATAATTAGAGTCATGGTGTGTGGGCCTCTTTCTGTGCTATTGCTCTGGGCCCTGGATTTGTTGGGGTGGGTGAGCAGGGCAAATGGGCTTGGAGGCCATAGTGGTGCTCTGGATTTCATTCAAAAGAAAGGAGAGACCACTGGAGTGTTTCAAAAAGGGATGATGTCATTGGATTTAGGTTTTCACAAGACTCCTTGGTCTGCTGCTTGCAGAAGGGCTCCCAAGAAGGCGGTTCTGGAAGCAAGTGGAGAACGTGCCCCTTCAAAGTGCATTCTAATTCAGTGTTGAAACATCACCTCTATCAAGGTATGATTTATACACAAAACTCAATAACTTGCCAGGTGCAGAGGCGCACACCTGTGATCCCAGCAGCTCAGGAGGCTGAGGCAGGAGGATGGCAGGTTCAAAGCCAGCCTCAGCAACTTAGCGAGGCCCTAAGCAACTCAGTGAGACCCAGTCTCCAAATAAATACAAAATAGGGCTGGGGATGTGGTTCAGTGGTTGAGTTCCCCTGAGTTCAAGCCCCGGTACAAAAAAAACCAATAATAATAACCTTCAACACCTTAAAGTGTGCAGTTCCCGGTGCTGACCACTGTGTATTGGCCACCACGTCATGACACAGGACATTTTCATTATCTCAAAACTTTACTCTCTTTATTGCCAAGCAGTATTTTGCTGTAGGGCTCTGCCACAACCTTATATATTCATGTTCATGGACATTAGGGTCATTTCTGTTTGGGGTCAAAACAAAGCTGCTCCCACCGTTCAAGCGTGCTTGTCTGTGTGGGCGGGGGCTTGCAGTACTGGAGTGGGGTGTTGGGTCACATGGTACCTGTGTTTTTAACTTACAACTATTTTCCCAAGTGGGGGTCCCATTTTGCATTCCTACCAACCAACATATCAGGAGGCAGATGCTCCAAGATGCCAGTCCACACTGACTCCAAGACCGTGGCTCCAGGTCTGAGAGGCTGGGAATCTAGATGCCACCAGAATCTCTGGGCTGATGACTGAACTGCCTCCCCTCGGCTCCAGATCTGCCCTCAATGCTCCGCTGTACAGAGCTGGGGCGGGAACTCCACACCCCACTTGTGCCTTGTCAATCAAATCCCTTCCATCTCTGCCCAGAGGGGGCGCTAGAGGGAGACTGGGCAAATGGAGAGGAGGAAGGGTTTGCTCCTTGCCACCTCGTGGCTAAGTCCAACTACCCTGCCTTGGAAGCGGTAGCGAGTCCCAGGAGCAGTCATTCCAAATGCTAGTGTTCTCCACATTTCCAAGATGGGTGTCAATCTATCTGAGGTGCTGGGTCCTGGCCCCCCAGGGCCCTTCCTCCAAGCTTCTGGGTTCTGATGACCACTGTCTTCCTCTGTCTCATGGTTATGTGGGGGTGGCTGCTTCCTGAAACTCCTACCTCTGGGTACCTCTGTGTCCTCTTCTGCCTTTTGAGTCTCCCAAGATGTTGACCAATCCCCTATGTTAAATTCTTACTGTCAAAATAACATGTGAGCTTTCCATTTCCCATCACCCAGCTGAGCAGGCAACAAGATCCAGACTCCAACAGAAGGGCGTCCTGGGGAAGCATCAGCTGGGCAGAAGAGCTGAGCGGGAGCAGAGGCCCGCCCACTCGCTGACTGTGGGCCTTCCGACCACCCACTCCGCAGCCAGGAGCCTGGGTCCACTTCTCTATAAAAGGCACCCAGCTGGAACTCCATATCGTCCAGGGCTCAATAATGATTTGAGGAAGGAAGTAGAGGAAGGAGGCATTCGATATTAATTGTTGAGGCCAACTTAATCTGGGCATGGTGCACATTCTATTCTGACACCCTGCAGGCAACGCAAAGCCAGGTGACTCGGTAAAGAAGGGAAGTTTACTTAATCCAGCTTTAGAAGCCGAAAGCTGAAACAACAACCCAGGGCTGCGTCTCATCATGGCGGGAGGCCACCTGAGAGGACAGATCACATGACAAGACAGGAAGCCAAAGCCTGACTCTGGAGTCAGGATCCTTCTTTCATAACTCTGAGAACTAATTCAGGGTCCCAGAGAGCTACCTTAAGCCCTTCCGAGGGCACATCCCCCATGACCTAAGGGTCTCTCACTAGAGTCCACCCCCAACTCCTCACTGGGGACCAAGTTTCCAACTCATGAATCCTTGGGGGACAAATCACATTCAAACCACATCAGCAACCTACCTTGTAAGAACATGTGACCAGGCACCAAGTGCTGGCCCATGGGATGGGAGAGGAAGCCAGGGCGTGGGTTCCACTGTGTTCTGAAAGGGAGAAAGTGTATCCGCCATCTTCGTCCCACTTCCCACCAGCTGGAAGAGTCAAGAGGGAGGAGGATTGAGTAAGCAAATAGCAGGAGCGTGGATCTGCGACCAGCTTCGCTCAGATTGCTCGGTGAGAAAGAAAGAATTTTCTACCGTTTAAGCCACTTGTGTGACAGGCTGACAGATTTGACTCCATAGAAATGTCACAGGCCAGGCTATGTGGGCAATGACTAAACAGACTCCATTCTGCTCTGAGACTCCATGTTACCTAGGAAATGAGCTTCTCCCATGGGAACGCCCACCTCTGTACCCATCATCAGTGACTTAGCATGACATGTTTAGCAATACAAAATGACAATTCTTATGTGATGAAAAATCGCTGTCTTTTGATTCCTATTCTCCTAAACAACGCACCATGCGAACTGTGATGTCAACAATGATTGTGTGCATGTTAGTAACCATTCTTTAGTTTGCACCTAGGTAAGGGTCATTTTGACCCACTTCCCCCTCTGCTGATGATTTCATGATGTCAGTTTGTAATTTCAAATCATAGAAACAGACACTTATGATTGATGTGATTTTTGGTATAAGAACCCCTGCAACCCTGTGGTCGGGGCTGTTCTCCCAATAGCCATTTTTGGGGCGTTGTGTGAGACAGCCAGCCAGCCGGCTAATCAAGACTCTCAAATTTGGACTTCTCAGTGGTGAGCAGTCTGTTCTTAAGTTGCCCCTTAACACTTGTCCTGTGGCTTTCGTTACAGCAGCTGAGCTGAGTGCTGCCTGATGCACCAGCGCAGGGGTGGCAGTGTGTTCTGGAAAGGGCCAGGACGCAAACAGTTCAGGCTTTGCAGGGCATTGGACGGTGTCCCAGCTGCAGAATTCTGTTGCCATAGCATGAAAGCAGCATGAACCTGGCTGTGTTCCAATAAAACTTTATTTAAAAAATTAGGCAGCCAGCCAGACGTGGCCCTCAGACTTAGTTAGTTTGCCCTCCCTGCACCTGAGAGGGAAGTGAAGAGTCTCCCTCCCGCCAACCCACGGAGGATCCAGGGAAGAAGCCCTGAGAAGAGCCCGGGAAGGCGGATCTCTGGTGGGGAGCGAGGCAGCCGCGCTCCAGGGACCGTGGGGAGCAGCGCCTCTTGCTGGTCTCCTCTGCTCCTGCCTCTGCCATCAAGACACGTCCGTCCCCAGCTTTAAAACTCTGGGGACTGCGGGGCCCAGATGCATCAGAATTTGACCTTCCTGAAGGCATCAAAGCCAGAGTCAGGGGAATGCGGATCCCAAGCAGAAAAGCCGGGACCCAGGCTGTCCAGGGTCTGCCCCCTACGGGGGCTGCAAGGAGCGCAGGCGCCCCGTCCCGTCCCGTCCCGTCCCTGCCCCCCCCCCCCCCCAGTCTGCTGCTGCTCTGAAGCCCTGGCCCACGTGTGTCACCCCTAGTCCAGGTGCCCCGCCCTGCTCTTTGTCCTGTGGATCCGCCTGACCTGTTAGAGGCCTCGCTACCCCACCCCTGAGACTCCAAGGGTTTTCTGCGTCCTTTCAATTCTTTGCATCCAGTGAGATTCAAATCTGGGCCAAGACCCTCCTGGAAGGCTGGGGCTACCGCCTCCCCAGCTCGTGCAGCATGACAGCCACCGTACCTCCATTGCTCCTGCTCCTTCCTGCGAAGGGTCAAGACAGACGTGGCACTTTTGGGGGACTTTTCTCAAATTGGTTCTTTGAGAATTTTCCTTTGATTTTCTGTGCTGTTTTTCTTTGTCTTTCTTTTAATTCCTCTAAAACAGATATTAGAACATCTCGAATTGTTTTTCTGTTTTTTCCCCAACATATTTTCCATCTATTCTTTTCGGTCACACCTTGGAAGATATTTCTGCAACTTATTTTCCCAGTCTGCTACTGAGATTCTTCTGTCTACATCATATTAAATTCCCAGGGCCACACTCTTATTCACCAATTGTTCAGTCGTCACCGCATCTTATTCTTGTTTTATAGACTGTATCAGTCAGCTTTTGCTGTGTAACAAAAACCCATAACAATAAGCAATTAATTTTTACTCATGTGTCTCTGCCTTGACTTATGCCGAAGAGTCATTCCGACCCAAGTGACTCACTTTTTAGTCCAATTTAGAGGAACAGTGTTTCTTCTTTTCATCTTTTCAGTTTGATGACTGCTTCAGGCTGGGGGCTTTCTTCCTGCATCCAACATCCTTTGGATCTCTATTAGTATTCAAGACAAAGAAGTTAGTAAGTCTGAGAGGAAGCTCTGTGTGGGGGCGAGGGCTTGTGGATTGATAGGTGTCCATTTGGGGCCATCTTGTTGGGGACCCTAGAAATGATAGCAGCATAAATCTTTTTCTTTAGTAAATGTTCTAGGAATTTGTCGGGCAGCTGATTTTCTATGCTTGAAACATGGGGACGGGCTGAGGAGGCTGGCTGGGAAGATGTTCTGAGTGCGGATCAGTCTGCGTCAGTCAATCTTCAATCCACACCCTGTTTCCAGCCCCCTGTCCTCCCCGCCCTCTGCTCTGTGGGTGCCCTTGGTTTCCTGAGGTCTCTCTGGATCATCCTCCTGCAGGCTGAGCCCCTGACTGCTGGCTACCTGCTCCTGCTCCCCTAAGTCATGGGCTGTCTTGGGGTCCTGGGGCTGGCTGCTCTCTTCTCATGAGTCCTCCTCCCTTGGCACTGCAGGTTCTTCTGCCCTTCTAAGGTGTCGCAGTTCCTCCCAGCAAGCCCTGCGGGCCACAAGAGCGTGGCACTCTCTCACCTTTTCACTCTCTGGGTCCTTGAAGGATTGCACTTTATACCCGTGGTGGTCCCCTGGGTCAGCGAGTGCCAGGAGGGAGGGGAGACCACTTTTGTGAACTGCTCTGGGTCTGTATTTCCTGGCTCCTGGTGGGTGGAAACATCTGACCCCAGACGATGACCTCCCAGGCAGCTTCCCTTTCTACCAAGAAGAGCCCAGATCCCAGGGATTTTCCCGACCTCTCTGCTGTGATCTCCCCGAGGGCAGCGCAGCAGGCATTTCCCAGTTCAAAATCTGCAGCGTGTGTTTCTTTTCCTTACTTTGCACCACTCCCGGGTTTCACAGGTGTGGAAACCGCAGCTCAGAGAGGAGACGGAGCTGCCCAGGTCCCAGGGGTGGGCAGGGACTCGAGCTCCGTTCTCTTTTCAGAGCACCTGCTGCCTGGGGGGTGCCTCTCACCTGGTGGAGAAGACAGGCAGGTCCCAGGGCCCGGCCAGCTGCTTTAGCTGTGTGGCCGGTACTGCTGGAGGCCAGGGCCTCTAATTTACACACCAGAAACCGAGGCTCAGAACTGCCAGGGCGACCCGCTCACTCAGCCATCGGGCAAGTCCCCTCTGTCACAGGCTGCCCCCCCCCCCCAGGTCCCTGGCGAACATTGTAAGCTGTCTCACAGGCTCAGAGAAGAGGCACCACGGGGAACACAGGCTACGACGCACCGGGAGGGGTCACTCTGCCTGCGGGATGAGGACCCAGAGGCCCTGTCCTCACCCCAGCCTCCTGGGCTCAAGCCATCCTCCTGCCTCGGCCTCTGAGCAGCTGGGACTACCAGTGTGCCATCGTGTTTTCAATGTGGTGACAAATCTGCTGTCCCAAAGGCCGATGCACTTTGCAAACCTAGTTAAAGCCGCCCCGCCTGCCCGCCACCGGGAGCCCTGTGTTTAGCCTTTGCTGGGAAAGACGAGGAGGTGGGCTCTGAGCCCATGTCCCCATTCCGAGGGGGAGGGTCCCTGGGATGAGCCACCTTTAGGCAAAAGCAGGGGCCAGATGGGCGTTCGCAGGGCCATGTGGCGAGGGATGCCTTCCAAGCCCTGTGGACAAACTCTGGGAAAAGCGGTCACCAGCCTCTGAGCCTTATGCGGCTTCAAAATAAAAGTCTCCAAAGAGTAGTGGGCTGCAGTGGGGGCGCCCGCAGAGCACTGGGGAGGCTGGGGGAGGGATAAGAAAGAGCTCTCTGGGGACAAAGGCAGAGCTGCAGCAAGTGTCGGGCAGTGAAATGTCTCTGTACCGTTGGACAAAAGCGCCAGCGGCCTCTCCACAACTGTGCCGCGCACCTGCTCCAGAACCCCGAGCCTCCTCGCCGTCCAGCAACCAGGAGGCTGTGCCGAGCTCAGCAGGAGGCCCTGGACCCCACTCTCAGGCCAGACGGGTGGTTAAAGCTTCTGACTGTGACCCCTGAATCTCAGCGGATGTGGCTGCCTTCCTGGCCCACAGCGTCCACTTCTGTGCTGTGCCCCACTGTCACATGCCAACCAGGGCCCAGCTGTGCCAGGAGGACACGGGGCAGGTCCAGCTCAGGACCTGAGAGGTGGCTTGGTCATAAATGGAGATGGGAGAGGCGAGGGGAAGGGTCCTGGGGGCAGGCCAGGGAGGGCCTTCTGCATCACACCAGGGAGCCTGAACTGTATCCAGAGAGGCCCTGGAGGGGCCTGAGCGGGACCAGGTTTGAGTGATGCTCAGGGGAAGGTAAGAGAGAAACTGGTGTCCAGCTGAGCAGATGCGGGCAGTGGCAGGTCTGAGGGGCACCGGAAGGCTGGACAGGCAGGGAGCATCGCAGGTCCATGGCTGGCTCTCCACAGTCACCCCAACTGAAGGGTCAGAAGTGTGAGGGCTGAAGGATCCTGAGCGGCTCTCCTTTATTGAGTGCTTGCTGTATGCTCAATGGTGCTCCAGGAGTTGACCACTAAGTACCCGGTGAGCTATACACCTCTTTGGCTCCCATGTTACAGATGAGGAGACCCAGCTAGGCCTGGGCAGGTGACCAGTCCACCCTGCTGGGAGGTGGTGAAGCCAGGAATGTGAGAGGGAAGAAAACTCAGAGACTCGGGTCGACTCTGAAGAAGTGAGGATTTACTCGGTATGTCTTTAAGCAGAAATCCAAGGAATGAGGGTAAAAGTGGCTGGAAGGAAAACCAGCTGGATGCAAAGAATGTTCTAGAACTCTGGGCTGCCTAGTGAAGTAAGGTCAACAGAAGTGCAAAGGTGGGGCCACCCCCGCAGAGCGAGCTGCCTGGAGGAGAGGGGCGTCCCTGGGAAAGGAGAACGGAGAGGCCTGAGTAAGAGGAGGCTCGGGAGCCAGACAGACAGGCACCATCCCAGGCGGCCACGTCAGCTGGGGGATGTGAGGGGACGTGAGGAATGCTGCTCAGCCCCCTGTGGTTCAGTTTTGTCACCGGCTAAATAGGGCCAAGAATAGTGCCTACCTCGTTAGGTGGTTAAATGACTAACCACCTAATGGATGAACTCAAGGTCAATGGCATCCTTATCTCTGAAGGTCAGAAAGTGGAGCAGATGCCCCTGGGGGAGGGGGTGAGTGCCACTGGCCGCAGAGAGTGAGGCCCTGGAGCAGCATAGGGCAGCCCACCTTAGAGCTTAGTAAAGACTTCCCACCTGACAGTCTGACTCTGCTATTCCAACAAAAAACTCAGGAAGGAGTTTGTAGTCCTGGTTGGGCTAGAGAGTTAAAGGAACAGCAGTGTCCTTGACTGCCCTGGAGGCCAGAGCCAGTGTCAAAAGATGTCAGGTCCAGGCTCCAGGGCAGGCCCTTCCATTGCTCCCTGGGCTGCTGGGCTCCCAGCATCTGCTGGGCCTTCATCTCACGGCCCACTGTTACCTGTCAAGACTGTAAAAGAAAAACCAGAGACTAGCAGGAGACGTCCCAGGAGAAAGTCCCTCTGTCCTCTCCACGGGCAAGCTTGTTTCTGATGCAAAATGATGCGAGACAGCCCGAGCCCCTCTTTCCCCCAAAGACTGACGTCTGAAGAAGTTTACTGTACAAAATCTTTTTTTTTGTATTTCCCATTTTTACTGTACTAACACATAAGAGTTTTCATTTTAACCATTTTTAAGGGTCAGTTCAGTGGTATTTACTGTCCAAAATCTAACTGACCGTGTGCATCAGTCAGTCAGTCAAAAAGCGAAGCACACACAGCAGGTGCTTTAACAGAGAGAATTTACCAAAGGGAGCCCAGGAGGCGGGACTCAGAGACTGGGAAGGCCAAGGGGGCCCTGAGGCCACTAGAGACGGTAGCTGCTGGAAGGGGCGCCACCAAGGGGCTGTGGGGTCATAGGGAAGAGAATGGCATTAATCTGGAACCCAGCCATAAAGAGAAGGGACCTCACGGAGGCGGCCGGGACCCCTGAGATCTGAGGGGCGTGCAATGGGATGGTTTGGGGTATTAGAACAAACTGAAGGTGGGTAGCACGTGCAGGCTCCAGGATGAGGGGCCACTGGCAGCCGGAAGGAGGGAGTGGGGGAACTCCCGGGAAACCCAGCAGAGGGCGCAGCGCGGGCCCTCCCCACCCCAGCCTCGGGCTCCCTCTAGCGCCCACTAGTGGAGAGCCTCGCAGGAGCAGCCGCCCTGCAGAGAGGGGTTTGCAGGGTCCCAGCCGCCCAGGGGAAGCCATCATTAAAGGAGAACGTGGGTGACATAGATGACAGCTTAAGAACCACAGTCCTCTGGAAGGAAGACCATCGTCACCATGGGGGACTCAAGGAAGCGGGCCACAGCCTTGCAGCAATTCCCGAAGGGTAATGTGAAGAGATTAGTCTTTTAGAAATAAATTGGGGTTTACTGACATTAAGTGAGCACTTACTCTGTACCGAGCTGTGCTGGACACTACGGGAGGTTTGAAACCAAAAAGAAATATTCACCCCGAGTGTTCAAAGGCAGGTTCTGCCTTTGCTGGTGGGGACCTCGGACCGGTTACAACCTGGACCTCTGTCTCCCCAGTGGTACACTCAGGTGGGGGCGCTACCGTGGGGCTCTTGGCTGGCGACTGGAGTCTGGTGAGCCAATGAGAGCAAGCGCCGGTGCGTGGAGGGCTCCCAATGCCACCCCACCCGTTCCCCTACGCCCGCAGACCCTGGTGGACATTCTCCCTGCTAGCAACAGAACGTCAGCATGGTCGTTGTCGTCATCATCGTTGCCAGCGCCATTTCCTGGGCACCTGCCATGAAGATGCTGTGTGGAATTTTTTCAGGTCTTGTTTTATTTATTCCTCATAACCGTCCTATTGATGCGTCCTGGTGATATCGGCGATTTAGAGGATTTAGTCCTCAAACTCACAATACAATATAGGAATTACTGCTCCCGTGCTAAAAGTGAAGGTCCTGAGATACACAGGGGCTAAACGACTTACCAAAGTCACCTGCAGGTGACAAATCAATCTGTAGATGGTACGTGTGGAATCTGCAGGTTTTTCTGTATCTTTGCATATCACATATAATAAGGCTTTTTTTCTTTAGACAGGAAGAAAATGGGCTACTCACCCTGCAATTCAGATTACCCTCATAAACATTTTTTTCATGTTTAAAAATAAAGGCTGCATGTGGGGGGAAAGGCCACCCAGGGAACCCTTCATGATATGGCTAATCCATTGGTGGAAATTTAAATTGTTTGCAGTTTATTTTTACTGTTTCCAGAATATTCTGGAAGGGCCCTTCCTTCAAGATAATATTCCTAAGTGTATTCATATCATGTGTTGTCTGATAAGAGTGGAAGGGTTTTCTAGGTGAAGATGGAAGCAGAGTTGCGGGTCAAGGGCTTGTACGTCTGTAACTTGGAGACACCCTCCCCAACCCTCCTCCCAGGATCGCCATCCCTGCTCGTGAGCACACTTTAAAATTTCGGCCAATCTGACACGTGAGAACCGAATCTGATCCTGGTTGGGGTTTCTCGGTCCCCCTCGGTCTATGGCTGGGACCTCCCCCACGCCATGTCCCTCACGAGCTCAGTGTGAATCCACGGGGATAGGCCTCTTTCTGCCACGTGCGTGGCGAATGTTTTCCTGTGGATCGTCTTTGACTTTGTCCTTGGCCTCCGAGCTGCAGGTGTTTGGGGTTTCCCCAGCCCACCTGCCGGTCAGGTCAGCAGGAACAGCCCTGGGTGCCCAGCGCCCCGCCCCTGGGTGCGTCCTGCGCCACCCCCGCCACCCCCTTCAGCAGCCAGTCCCTGCTCCAGGTGGCCGCCTGGCCTTTCACGGCCAACCTCGGGAAGTCCCGCTCTGGTCCTGCCTGACGTCCAGCTCCTTTTAAGGAGCCATGCATCTTGTAGGTTCCTTAACCCTCCAACTAAATTTACCAGGGCAGCTCACAGCCAAGGCAGCGCTAAATTAAACCCGGAGCGGGGGACACCGTGCATCCGATACAGCCTGGGAGCGCGGTGGGAGCGCCCCGCCCAGCTGTCCTGAGGCTGGGGGTCAGGCGCTTTCCGCCCTCCGGATCTCCTACCGGGTCCACTGTCCACCCAACACCAGTACTCGCTGGTACTGAGCTGCCCCGTGTGAATTCCCCTCCCGATGAATGCGGGCTGGCATGTCCTGGGGCTGGGAAACACTGCGGCTTGGGTTCCAGCTGGGAAGCAAATGGCGATGATGAGTGTGTAATGCACACTCAACAGCAGGGGAGCCCGGGAGGAAGCCTGCAGAGGGGGGCGGAGGGGCAGGGCTGGTGCCACTGCAGATGGTGGCGGGGAAGCTTCTGACCCACCGCGGATGCAATCCTAGGGAGCCAGGAGGGTGTCGGGAAGAAGGTTCCAGGCGGAGGAAAGGGCAGGGGCAAAGGCCTGAGGTGTGAGCAGGGACCACGTGGATGTGCAGGGACCAGCAGGGCTGGTGCTGCAGAGGGGGAGGAGGGCTGCCCCCTGCTAGGCATGGGCCACAGGAGCCTTGTGGGTGAGGGAAGGAATTGGAATCATTTTCCACATGGGATAGGAGGGTGGAGAACTGGGGGAAGAGGGACCTGTCATCCCAAGTGGGCTCAGTTGGCATCATCTTCCACTGTGGCCTCAGCCAGGAAGGACGGAGGCTCCAGGCAGCGCCACTGGCTGCTTCAGGCACCTGCACCCAGCTCCTGGCTGTATCTGAGGGGACAGAGCCAGGTGCCTGGTGCTGCTGCCGTCCCACCTGCGGAGACAGTGCAGGAAGTTCTGCCCGGCTCTAGCCTGTCTCATCAGAAGGGAAGAAGTTCCTCGGTCACACCTGGACAGGTGGCCCAGCACGCTCCATGGTGTGTCCAGCTGTGACCTTGTGTCCTGGTGCTAAGCCACAGCTGCTCAGCCAGACCTCGGGGGAGCAGTAGAGACTGGCAGGGCGTGACAGCCCCGTGCAGACTGCAGACCAGGGCTGGCCCCTGGTGGCACAGCCTCCAGAGTTGAGTTGGCCGGCATATCGGGAGCTGAGCCAAGTGCGCAGCCCTGCACCAGCTCAGGAGGCTGTGGGAGGAGCCATGATGAAACCCCGGGAAGCTCCTGGTGGCAGCCAGCCCCGACACACACCAGGCCTCTCCAGTCACCTAGGCTCCAGCCTCCCTGGGAGCATCTGAGACAAAAGTACTGGGGACTGGTCCAGGAGGAGCCTGACCTTAGTTTTGAGCCAGCAGCTGATCACAAGCACACACACGGCCTCTCCCGTATGAAGAGCCTCCATTATTCATTTCTGCAGAGTGGGGACCCCCAGGAATCGTCTCCAAGATTGCATTGTTAGGCTCCAAATGCCACCATTAAATTCCGCTTTGACTACCAACGTCTGCACCTGCATTACGCGGGGCAAGCCTCTTCCTTTGGCTTACGGGTCATAGAGTGGGAGATGCCACGAAAAGTGCTTCTCATTCGTTCAGCGGTCCGATAATCGGGGATAGAAGTACAACCATCAGAGAATATTGCCTTTGCGGGGACGCATCCCCAGAGCCCGCCAAGGTCACAGATGCACAAGAGACGTTGCGGCCCATTCAAAACTAGACGCCACAGCTGCTGCTTCTCTGAGTGTGTTGCTTGATCTCCTGCATAAATCTCCCTCTGAACCAAAATTAGCTTTCCAGAGAGAAATGATCATTGCTCCACCGTTTCCGCTCCCCAGCACCACACGGGAGCCTAAAGTCCTCAGGAGTCTGGACGACAGCGCAGCCATCAGGGCTTCTGAATGCATCAAAGGCGAAGCCAGAGGTTAAAACATCCCCCGACGAGGAGCCTGGCAGGTCCGGGGAGCACGCAGCGAGGCCCAGCAGATGAATTGCTTCTGCCATAAGTACAATGTTCCTTCTGGTCTTAAATAAATCTACTAAGGAGCTTCTCCAGCATACCACCAGAAGGCAGGGAAGTGGCCAGTCACAGCTTTGATGGTGACAAAGAGAAATGTCAGTGGGTTCAGTGGTGCCTTCTCCTGTCGTTATTCAAAAGTTAACCCCCTCCACTTGAAGTCTCTCACACCCTAGTACGAATTAGTCTTTCTGACCCAGATGAACAGAGACCCAGAGAACCCCAGTGAGGAAAGAGGACACAAAAGTTAAGATGTAGGGAGAAAAGGGGCCCCTTACACGTGGTTGGAAATGGAAAGCCATCATAGGACAGCCACTGCGCAAAACAGCAAGGGGATTCCCCAAAAAGACAGCAACAGAACCTCCCTGGGACCCAGCAATTCCACTGCTGGGTACATACCCCAAGGAAATCAAGAGAGTGTGGAGAGACATCTGTGCCCGCGTTCACTGTGGCACCGTTCCCATCACCAGGATGCGGAGTCACCCAAGGGTCATGGACAGGGTGGATCAGATGCACGTGGTGCGTACACCCAGAGGGACATGACACAGCCATGAAAAGGCTAAGTCTGCAGAGCAGGAACGGGGACGGACCTGGAGGACGCCGTGCTAGATGAGGTCAGCCAGGCGTGGACAGAGAGACCCCCATGTGACCTCCCTTGTGTGTGTGGAAGCTAAAGAAGTGGAACTCACAGACGTCAGGTAGAATAGCGGGTTCCAGAGGCTGGGGAGGGCGGGTGGGAGGGGTCAGGGGTCAGCGGGCACGAGTGGCCACGAGGCGGGTGGGAGGAGTTCTGTGTTCTGTCGCACAGTAGGGCGACTGCTTGGCGGTGTGGCAGTGCATATTTCCAAAGGGCAGGAAAGAGGGTTCTGAATGTTTTCACCTAAAAAAAATAATGACTGTATGAGGAGAGGGACGTGTGGCGTACCCCACGGGATGGCGTGCGTCACGCGCGTGCTGGGGACACGGATGTGCACGAAGCAGGCATTCACAAAGCCAAAGCACTCCACCCCATAGTAGGTATGGTTATTACGTCAATTAAAAATGAAAGTCACAGGTTATAAAAGACACAGGCCTGGAATCGCAGACTGCGTGGCCCGTGGTGCGTCTGGCAACGGGCAGTCCCCATCCCCACGTGGGTCACAGAAGATGCTCCAACAGAGGGGCATCCAGGAGATTGAGGAAAATAGCATGGCAGAGGCCCCGTCCTGTCCCTCGGAGAGGAGGCCGCCACTCCTACCTTTCCATTGTGTGCTTGTCAGATTCATCTGGCGACGGTAGCTGGTGGGCGTCCAGGTGTGAGTTAAGCACTCAAACAAGAGGTGGGGAATGTTCCCACGTTCCGAAGTGGAGGACCGGTGGATTTCTTCCTTCAAGCATCAGAGAGTGAACCTTTAGGTTCTGTGAGTCATTGCTCATGAGCCATTAAAAAACCACAGTGAATAACGGGACTTGGCCTGCAGGCTCAGCTCTCCAGCACCTGCTCTGGACTCTGTGCTGATCTTGTAAGCGAGAGGGTCAAAGCCCACCAGGTTAACTCCACTTCTCCTCCACTGGCAGGTGGGCAGGGGTCACATGGCAGGGAAGCTGGGGCTGCAGAGTGCCCTCTGGGGAGCATCTTCAAAGGACCATGACTCCAACCCAGAGGGAAACGGTTGGGTGGATTCCAATTGTCTCCTTCTGTGGGGAAATAACCTAAAGATCTACTGTTTCTAGCGATCCACTGGGCTGGGGAGCCGGGGGTCGTCCGGGGTCCTCTGCAGCAGCAACAGGAGGAAAAGAATCATTGATACCTGAGCATTTTCTACATGCAGAAAATTCTCGCTCCGTCCTTGCAAGCACCCCATGAAGAGACGAACTGGTCAGCACTCCAGTTATCTCCTGCTGGTGACAACTACCTCAAAATACAGTGGCTCAAACACAACATTGCGGTCACCGTTTCTCTGACGTGGCTTCCCAGCCACCACACCGCACAGCCAGCCCAACAATCCCAGCTAACGGTCGAGCTTTGTCTAAATGTTATAGAAAAGTTTGTAAAATGAAAGCTTATGTAGGCCTAGCAGAGGCAAGGTGACCAATAAGTGCTTTTATACATTGTCCATTTTAAAACCTGGCTTACATCTGGTGGCCTTGGGTGACTTACAGTCACTGCCTGCCAGTGCCTTGTCAAAATGCTGCTTCTAACAGAACTACCTGAGTTAGGACAATGAGCCGTCACCTACAGGACTCAGGGGCGCCTCTCTGATTTCCAGTACCGAAAGTCAAACTCATCACTCCCCCTTTAGGGCTGGTGACACTGACCTGCTGGATGTTTAAAACCAAAACGTGGAGGACAAAGTCAAGGTGGTAGAAGGGCTAAGGGAGAACAGCCAACATTTTGGTCCTTGCCAGCTAAGGTCAGCCAGAGCTCAGGAAATGAGAGACTTCACTAAGGGCCCTCCTACTCCAGTGAGTCACCTGACGTCCCCATCAGGGGATCAAGAGGACCCTAGAGAGCAGGAGGCCAACAAGGCACATTCTGCAGAGGAGGGTCACTGGAGAGGGCAGTGTCTCCAGTTCTCCCAAGAAAAGGCACATGTGGTCACTCGGTCCTGACCCTTCCTGGCAGACAGCACCACGGGTGGAGGAAGGGAAGGGAGCCGAGAGGTTTCTCACAAGTCCCAAGAGCAATCCCTGACAAACCTCAGCTGCCTCCTAACAACAGAGAGGAACAAGCTCGGTTCTTGACCAACTTGATCTTAAACACCTGGTGGGGGAGGAAAACCGCAGAAGGAAGATGGCAGCTCTTTCTATAGGACTTGAGATGCACCCGGAGGTGGAGGCGGAGTGTGGTCCAGGGCGGTGGGAGTGTGCGTGGCAAGCACAGGTCACTCTGAGGCACAGCGGACCTGCCAAGGCAGATCACTGGCCCCAGTGTGGACGCCCAGCATCAGAGCTCAGAACCACTGAGCCTCCACCATCTGATGACCTTGACCTCCGGCTTCCCACGAGCGGTGGGAAAATGGAAGAGGAGCAGCCCCACCTCAAAGCTAACCAGAGCCTTGGCACTTTCCCAGACCCTGAGTGGCGTGAGTTGGGCCACTAGCAGTGACCCGAGTGCTGTATAAACCCCCAGCCTCGCAACTCGAAGGCAGCCCTTCTTGGGTCGCCTCTTATCCTGCGGGAGTTGGGTTTCCACTTGCACTCAAATAAATCCTTCTCCCACACTCACTCACCCTCGTCTGTGGGTTTTATTCCTCCATTCACAAGACAAGAACCCAAAAAGAAGACGTTGGCAGTGAGCTTCTGGGGCCTGGGGCAACACTGGGGAGCACGACCCACCATTAAACCTGACAGATGTCCCTCGGCTGCAGAGGCTGCGGCTCACACACCCACCTGCCCGCAGAAGCCGAAAACTCCACTTTCCTCTCCACATCCTGGGCTCTGAACTGGGGTCAACTGGGTGGGCCTTCTGCTTTTGTCTGTGGTCACTCATGTGACAGCTGGAAAGCTGACTGGGCTGGGCTCCCATCTCCCCCTGTGGTCCCTGGACCTCCCCCCCCCACACCTCTCTCTCTCCCTCTCCCCCTCTTCCCTCTCCCTCTTCCTCTCCCTCCCTCTCTCCCTCCCTCTCCCTCCTCTCCTATGGCATCTCCACATGGTCTCCCCCCAGGGCTCCTAAACTGCACATGGCAGGTCAGAGCTCTCAAGAGCCCAGAGGCTGTCCAGACTTCTCCCGTCCTAGGTCCAGGACAGGTCCAGTTCCATTGTTTAAAGCAGGCCACCGCCCCCCCCCCCCCACCCCGCCCCATGGTCAAGAGGACATGGCAAGCCAAAGGCACGAACACGGAACAGCCCAGCTGGCCAGGAGCCACCGCTACAGTCAGGACTCTTCTCTTCCTGTTGCAATGAAATAAACTTGACTCATATTAACTAAAGTTTGAAGAAATAGGCAGAGTGGGAAAGGAGGATTATCGACTTCGGAACTGGAAGCCCGTGAGCACCTGTCTCCAGGGCGGCTGGATCCGGGGCTCCCTGAAATCCTCAGGTGTGACATTCATTTCCATTTCCCAGACTGACCTTCTCTGTGGCTGCCACCTCCACCACCATCCCAGCAGGTTAGCAGTCGTAAAGACTTTCTTGTAGAAACTTCCAGACAGACTCAGATTAGCTCTTTCAGGGGCACATGTATCCCTGTGACCAGGGAGGGAGCGCCCGTAATGGCTGCGTCTAAAACACCCGCTCAGCACCGGAGCCCCACCAAATCCCATGGCTTGGGTTCCTTATTTAGAAGTAGAGAGGGAAGGAAATAAGAAAGGCAGGAAGAAAGGAAGGAGGAGGGACCGAGGGAGGGAAGGAGGACCCTTACCAGGAAGGAATCAGCAATGCTGGGCAGACAGGTAATGAGGGCATCCTCAGTGACGTGAGCGATGAAAAGGAATCTGAAGGAAGAGACCGTCCGCCTTCACGGACCTGGAGGACGCTCAGCTCAGACAGCAACCGGGTCTCCCAGGTGCGGAGCTCTCGTCCCAGCCACCACGTCACAGGACTCTGGTGCAAAGGATCAGGCAGAGCAGCCCCAGCAATGACAGGGCCCTGCCATGCTCAGAGGCCACAGGACAGGGCCACTCGCTGGATGGCGGTGGATGAGGCGTCAGGGGACCTCACCGAGGAGGCCAGGCAGGCCCTGAGTGAGCGTCACCCCAGGACCAAGCACAGCACGTTCAGATGGCTTCCGGAACCCGCCAGATTCCAAGAGCTGAAAACCAGAAAGTGGTTTCCACTGAGCACCAAGGACCTCCGAGGCCCGGAACTCAGGACAGGAAGTCCAGGAGCGTGTCTGAGTTAGTCGCGCTCTAGACTACAACAGGACACCGTGCCACGCGGAGCCGGCGTGGGTCAGATACTGCAAGGAGTCTTTCTGAATTCACGTGCTGTTGTTGGAAGATGTTTTCTCCATCAGCGAAGTCCTGAAAGCAGAAGTCCCCTGTGCTGGGAGCAGGGATGACGTGATGCTGAGAGGAGGCGTGCTTTCTAGTACGATCTGTGGATTCCAGACACGTGGCAAAGGGTCACTTCTACAACAGAGACGAGGGAGGGGACAGATCAGCCCTGGGGCTCACTGGGGCCCCCACGGCCACAGGAGGCTCCTGGAGGCTTAAGCAGAGGTGGGGGTTCAGAGTGTGCCCAGGAGCCGCTGGGCAGGGAGCAGGCCAGGCCCAGGCTGCTGCAGCGAGTGTCCGGAGCACTCGGGGTTAAGAGCCCCAGCTCTGCAGGCAGATGGCAGGGTCCAGGTCCCCTTGCCACCTACCTGCTGTGGCACAGAGATCACCAGGCTCCCACCTTGCCCTTCCCAGAGGGCGAGGCCCAGACACACCACGCCACCACGCCCATACCCACCCTCCTGGCCGGGGGCTGGGGGCTGAAGAGGTAGGAGGGCGCCCAGGGCGTGGGAGAGGAGCGCAGGAAGACGTGGGCAGAGCACCGGCACACGCCTGTCCACAGAACCTGCCGACATGTGGATCATGCCCGTTTGACAGAGGAGGCGACAGCCCAGGCCATCAGGGCACACCCTGCATCTAGAGGTCGTCAAGAATCTGTAGGCCCTTCTTCCATTCCAACTCCCAGGGAAGGGGGAGCAGGGTTCCCAGATCAGCCTGGGCTTCAGGCTCTTTCTTCTGGGGTTGCTTAGCCCTGTGTGTCCAGTGCTAACTTCACTCCCAACCTGGATGGCCGAGTCATCGGGGAGGTGCTCATTCTGAGACCTGCCTACCCCCACTCCAGGGTCATGCAACTGTGGACGGGACTCAGCTGGGCCCTGGAGGAAGATCCTGCCGATCCTTCACCCCTTCCTCCTACCTCTGCAAGTGCAGGGGTCTTGGTCCCCTGGTCCCCAGGGGCATCGAGTCCTGCCTTGAAGCTCCTTCACCCTGACCCACTCACCCCTGCAGCTGCCGCACCAAGGAAGGGGCAATCCTCCCTGCTCCCCATTCTAAGTATCAGAGCAGCCATCTGGAGCTGCGGAAAGCTCTTTCCTGAAATGTCCTTCAGAACCCAGCTGGGCGTGGGGCACATTTGCACTGTCACCTTATCCACAAACTGGTGTGATGCACACGCAAGGGGCATGGGAGGGGCCTCTTGTGAGATTCCTGTGGACCTCACCGTGCGAGCGGGAGATTGTCTCCCTGGTGACAGCTGCAGTCACCGCCATCTCGCTCACTCACCTGGAGACCCACCTCCCTGCTGCCTCAGCCCCGACAGCTGCAGCCCGTGCTGGTTGGGCCTCCCTCCTGGACACCAGGGTGGCCCACAGCCCTGGCAGTCCACACACCCTCTTGATCATGTGGCCACTGAGGTAGTTTGAAAATATTTAGAAATTGTGAGAAAATCAACATGATGATAATAATAATAATATGTACTAACCCAACAAGTCTCCCCAGGGACGAGATCATGCACCCGAGACTTGGTGGCACAGACCCCTAAGTGTCTACCATCTCCATTCTCCAGATGCAAACAGTGTGCAGCTTGTCCCCAGGTCACAGAGCTGGTAGATGGGCCACATTGGGATTCAAACCCAGGTTGAGAGGCACCAACATCTCTGGTTTCCTCTCTGCTCTGCCTCTGAAGGGTCAGGACCTCAGCAGGCGCATGGTCAGGTGGGGGACAGTGAGCCAAGAAAGAAAGAAGTACTCCCGGCACCATCCTAGTGAAGGCGGGTGATGGGGACAGTGGCCTGGGACAGGCACGAGGAATCAGGGGCTTCTGGGAGGAGGAGATGCCTGAGCTCGCTCTGGGAAAGAGACTGAGTTGATGGCAGGGGAAGGGGACATGCTGTCACCTGCTGTCCCCTTTCCGGTGATTAGGAGCCATTATAATCCAGGCAAAACAAACGACCCTCCACCCTCCGGAGCGCAACCCTCAGGGCTCTGTCCCTGAGAAAGACTGTCACCTGCAAGCATCACTGAGGGTCACTCAGTCCTGAGGGGGAAAGTGTTTCTCAATGAAGCAAAATTCACATGACAGAAAACCAGCTGCTTGCAGGTGAGCCACCCCAGGGCCTCTGCTGCCTCAGTGGCACTGTGTGGCCACTGCCCCTCCAGTCCCCAGCACTCCCGTCCCCAGCCTGGCTCCCGCAGTCTCCAGGCCCGGGCGCCTCCTGCCGCCTGTTTGGCACATTTTCTGTCAGTGAAATCTATAATGCGGCCACTTTCCCGCCCGACTTCTTTCCCTGGACTGATGTTTGCAAGGTTTTATTTAATATTTTATGCCATTTCTAGTTGGGAAGGAGAAAGAAGGTCATGATGTAGATGGCCAGCTTCCCTGCTCCTCCCCTGCCCCCTGGCCTGGCCCCTTCCCCCAACTCTGCTTGTCCCTTTGGCAGGTCTGGCCCCCAGGCCTGGGTGTGCGCCCCCCCACCATTTCCTGGGACTGCCATGGCCCCTCTGAGCCTCAGGCTACCCCTCTGTGAACTGGGCAGGTGGACAAGCCGAGTGAACATGCCCAACACTGCTGACTCTGATGCAAGTGGTCACGGTGGCAAAGTGTAGGTCACATCAAATTTTTTTAAAAAATCATAATTTTACTAAAGCAATACAAGGAAGGCGCTTTAACATGAGATATCTGGAGTGGTAACTAAGCCCCCCAACCCTGCACACCTGTAAGACCAAGGTGTCTGGATGGAGATGCGGGGAGAAGATGCAGCCAAGGAGAAGGAAGAGGAGCAACCAGGAGAGAGTTGGAGGGAGAGGGAGGGAGAGGAAGGGGAGGAAGAAGGGGAGGAAGGAGGGGAGGAAGGAGGGGGAGAGAGAGGGGCGGGGCCGTCCAGGGCACCCGCGCACTCCGCACTCCGAGGCCCTGTCTGTCCCTGTCCCCTCCGCAGCCCTCAGCCGGCAGAGCCGGGGCGCAGCGAGGCGGGAACGTGGAGTCCGCGAACGGCTCCAGCCGCTGTGCTCATACTTCCTCTTCCAACAGGACTTGTCCCAGAATTGGGGTGAAAAAATAAACATTTGACAAGAACCAATGGTCCAATCAGGACCCTCGAGGCCCTGGCTGTCGCCCAGGGTTCTCCCAATTGGTTCCCACGTGAAGCCCCGCCCGCTGGCCCGGGGACCCGGGACCCGGGGGCCTTGAGACCTGCGGGGCCTCGGCCCCGATGCCCGAGCCCCAGGCTGAGGCTGCGCCCCGAGCTGCGGTCCGAGGCTGCGCAGGCGGCGGTCCTCCCGGAGCCCCTGCCTCGGCCGCGGCAGCGCAGGAAACCGCCGGGGGAGTCGCAGCGGCGGGGAAGGGACCGCGGTGACCTCCAGCAGAGGCGGGCCTGGCGAGCCCCGCAGGACCGTCGGCAGGAGGGAGCCTTTCTTCGGAGTGTCGCCCCTTCTTCCTGGGCCTGGGGACGGAGCCCGTTGCTGAGTGGCCCTGCCATGTCCTGGTGGCCCTCATTTTCAGGTTGACCTTGACCCCGCCACCCTCCTGCTGTGGCCTGATGTCACTTTTGTAATGAAGTTTTTAAAAGAAATGAAACCTCTGCTTCCAAGCGCTCGGGATTTTCGTGAAGACCAGTCCTGGGCGCAGAGCCCCTGCCTGTCCCGCGGCTGCGACGGCTAGGGCCACACCTGGGGCTAGAGGTCCAGCAGGGCCTTGCGCCTGCGCCTCTGTCCCTGGCTGGCAGGTGGTCTCTCGTCACAGTATCCTAGGTCATCTTATCAGGATGCTCATCAGACTGGAATGGGGCCTCTCCTGTGACCTCATTTCAGCCAGGTGACCTCTGGAAAGACCCTCTCTCCAAACAGTCTTGGAGTTAGGACTTTGATGTGTGGTTCTGGGGGACACAGCCCAGCCGGTAACCCTGGGACACCAGTCCTTGGATACAGTCTCCACCCCTGTCCCGTCCCCCTGGGCGAGGGGAGGGGCACTAGAGGTGCCCAAGCCAAAGCCCTGGTGCCCTTGTGCCCGGGGCTAGAGAGGCTGCAGGTGGTTCTGGGAGGGTCTCGGTCACTGGGGAGGGAGGGCCAGGCACTGGCCTTCCCCAGAGCAGCCAAGAGAACCAGGCAGGGTCCCCAGTGACACAGGGAGGCTCCTCCTCCCCTTGGTCACACTCACCGCGTGCACACACACACACACACACACACACACACACACACAACACACATGGACATGGACACACAGCTGGAATGGACACACGGACACACAGGTAGACACACACACACACACTTCTGTGGTCTCCCCCAGTCTTGCTATGGGATGCGGACTGGGGGTGCAGAGACAGGGGTGCTCGTGGGGAAGGACGGCCTTCTACCAGGGTCCCCTCACCCAGGAGTGGTGACACTGCTCCCTGGTGCAGCAGGCCCCGGGGCCCCACCCCAGCTGCTGGTCACCAGCTGAGCCCTCACATGGAGGCACAGGGAGGCCGAGGCCATCGCCAGCCTGCGCTGGTCTCCCGAAGCCCGCAGCGGTTCCCGTCACAGCTGCTGCCACATGGGGACCAAGGTCCTCTGGTTCCCTGGGCACCACTAAGGCAGGGAGGAGGCAGACTCGGTGGCCAGGGCCTGCTCAGCCGGCCCCGCCCCTCTCTCAGAGCCCCGCCACTGCAGGTCACAGAGGGTCTGAGAGCCCACCTCCCCTGCCCCTGCCCCATGATTCTCCCTCTGACTGGTCCCCTCCCCTCCCAGCAGGGACGGAGTCCAGGTCTCAGAGACTTCCCAGGGGGAGCCAGAGGTGGTCAGGGTTGCCCCCAGTTCTCCAGGCTCCTGTCCACAGGCCACTCTGAGCCCCTTTCAGTGGCCTGCATAATCCAGGGTCCCCCAGCTGCCTTCGGGGACGTGGCCTCCTTCTGTGCCCACCATAGCTGCCTCTTCAGTCCCATTTTATAGATGTAAAATTGAGACTTCGAGAGGCAAATGGCAGACTCAGGGTCACACAGGGGGAGTGGCCGAGCACGGGTCAGAACCAGGGCCATCTGCCTGTGCTCACCACCCTTAGGACTCTGCACCCTGACCCTCTCCTGGTGCTGGGAGTGGAGGGCAAAGCCACAGCCCAGAGTCTGGCATCCAGGAGTGGGGCTGGGAGTCCTTGGATTTTAATACACATCACTCCGCAAGGCTGACCTCCTAAATATCATTAGATCTGCAGCGTCCACCGGCCGCCAGACTTGGACGTGAGGAACTCTATCCTGCTCCCAGCCACAGCAGGTGGAAATAGTGTGAACCAACGAAATACCCCCAGCAAAGCTAACAGCTGAATGCCCGTCTCCTGGCAGATGGCAGCAAAGAGATTGCTGACCCACACACACTGGCCTCTGCCTGCCACCCATCTGGAGGCCAGAGCTGCCTTTGGACATTGGTGGAGGGGGGGCAGATAAACAGGGTTCTGGTGTGCTGTGTGACCTTGGGTAAATGACCTGACTTCTCTGAACTTCAGTTTTGTTCATTTTTTAAAAAGGATATTGGAATGTATTTAGTAACAGTTCTGTCACTGAATCATGGATGAAGCGTCCAGCTAAAGGCATGCACAATATTAGGACCAAAGGGAGAAAGGGGGCAGGTCAGTATAGGGTTGTAATATCCACCCATCTACCCATGAACCTCAACCCTGTTCAGAATAAGAAATTGGAAGCAAGAGGAAAATGCTGTGGGGCACAGTTGCCGCCTGACAGTTATTACAAGGGGCTGGGGGCAGCTGAGGGTCTTAAGCCCAGAACAGCAACTTTGGGTCCCAGAGAGAAAGAATCACTCTCTGAATCCAATGAACCACGGAGCTCACCAAGGACCAGGGACTGTCCCTGGTGCTGGCACTCAGGGTGCCCCCAGGACCCACCCCAAGCACCGCTTCTGGATTCTGACTGCTGGAATCCCACCTCTGTGGGGACAGTCCCCCTCCCTGGACAACTCCCACAGTCTGACCCTCCACCCCTCAAAGCTTGAGGGCACCTCGTGACCCCGGCCTGGGCTCCCCTCGCGCTGGCTCAGGGCTGATGGAGGGCCAGACCAGCTGCCCTGGCCAGGGATACACACCCCAGAGCTTTTGATCAGGATTCCACAGCCCTTTCCCCACAGGACTTGGACCTGATCACTGACAGCACTGCCAGGGACGGTCCTCCTCCAGCCACACTGGCCAGGGTGAGTCAGTGGCAGGGCAGGACCAGGCCCTGGCAAAATAAAGAGAAAAGGTGCTGCATGATGCGTTTGGGTTCTGGATCAAGCCATACCTGAACCTTCCTGGGCTTTTCAATTTCCTCTTTTTTAAATCCATCCTGAATCAGGCTGCCCCGTCCTTGATGTTAAAAAATAAATAAAAAGATTTGACTGATAAACTCATCTTCTGACATTAAGGCTCTTGTGCAATTAGCCAAACTAATAAAGGGAAAGCTGCTCAAATTAGCAAAGATTGAGAGCAAAAAGAACTGGACGGTGTTTTAATATATTCTCTCAGGCTTTAGGATACGCCAATCCTACTTCAAGTACTGTGGGTAAAAGATGCTTCAGAATTGAAGTTTAAATCTCACTTCTCAACCTACTTTCCAGCTGTGTGATCTTGGACACATCACCAAACCTCTCTGAGATTCTGTTTTTTCAAACCTTGAGAACTAGGTAAGGATGAAGTGAGATACACATTAGGTGCTCAATAAACGTGCCCCTCAATTCAGACCATGCCGTCTGCATTTGTGTCACTACAGGTGCATGATGAAGACATATGAGGACAGAGAAAAAGGACAGCCTGGTTCCCAAGGATTTACGCATGATGGATGCTGTCCCCAGTCTTAATGGCACCAAAGAAGCAGGATAGTACAGTAGGAAGGAGAAACCACTTTGAAATCAAAGAAACCTGGGTATAAATCCTACCTCTGCTCTGTGACCTTTGACAAATTGCTTACCCTCTCTGAGCCTTATTATTTTGTTAGTAAAATGGGAAACACATTGCTTACCTCTTGAAAGGATATTAGGATGCAGTGCTGCGTACACAGTACCCACCCAGCACAGTGTTCAACAAACGAGTGTGACTATCCAGGCCAGAGCTGCGTTCCCACCTCCAGGAGTTCCACCAGGGCACACCTTCAACTCCTCCTCGCCCTGGCGACCTAAAGCCCTGTGCCCAGCCACAGCCTCTCCCAGGCCTCTGCAACCAGAATATCTTCCGGGCTCCGCAGTCTGGGCACAAGGTCCGCCTTCTCCCAGCTCCGTGCCTGGGTCAGCCGCCTGGGCTTGGTCTGCAGTTGCGGCTGGTTGCGGCCCTCTGATCCTGGGCTTCTCCACTCTGTCCAGCTCTACCTGGGTGCTGGACACCACTGTCACTTGCACCTTCTCAGACACGGCACCTCCTCTCTGCAACCAGCCTGGGCGCAGTGACTAAGAGTCACCTAGGATTTGTCCCCATCGTCCCTCCCACAGCCCCCACGTCTGGAAGATTCTCCCTGGGAAATGCCACCTGATCTGTACGCTCCTGTCGCCACCGTCCGCCTGCCCAGCCTCAGCCCCAGCCTCCCACTTCCTGTCCACGCTCTGCTCCTCCCTACCCTGGGGCCAGTGGTCAACAAGGGACAGTGGAGCTTCCTTCCCACACAGCCTCTGCCTGGAGGCTGGACCTCCCAGGCTGCTGTCAAAACTGGGCTCCAGCTGGGTGTGGTGGCACACGCCTGTCATCCCAGCGACTCAGGAGGCTGAAGCAGGAGGATCACAAGTTGAAAGCCAGCCTCAGCAACTTAGTGAGGCCCTGTCTCAAAACAAAATTTAAGAACCAGGGGGCAGGGACTGGGGATGTGGCTCAGTGGTTAAGGACTCCTGGGTTGCCTCCCTGGTACCAAACAAACAAACAAACAATAAACAAACGCTCCAGCACCAACACCAGGGCTTTGGAGAGCCTCTTCCAGGGACAAGGAGAGGAACATCCTGGAGTTCGAGTCCATTCATTCCTGCTTTTCAAAACACACCGCCTTCAGCCCAAGGCGGACGACGCCAGAGACTCCCTTGCAGACCCTGAGCACACGGCCCTCGCTGCACGACAGCGGGTTTGCTGTGACATCCTGCACACGTTTGGGGGTCCACATCCCCACCCAAGTGTGCAGAGCACAGCTCATTCCCAGGGAGTGCATTTTACTGATGGGGACGGAGACGCGCAGGGGAAGGGACCTGAACAGACGTGCAGGGTGCCTCCTCCGCCAGGCCACGTTCACCGTGTCCCCTGGGAGGGGTGTAGTCCACTCCCAGGCTGTGGCCCCGAGCAGAGCCTCCCAGACTCCAGGTCTCTCGTGCTGCAAGAACCAGTGGAGCAGGAGGTAACTGCATGGGAAGCTGGCCGGTCCCCTGCAGGCAGGATGAGGCCTTCCCTCCTCTTTCCTGGCGAGCTTTAGAGGAAGGAGACATTGCCGCCGCCCAGAGTGGTCACGGAAGGCTTCGTGGAAGAGGTCAGCCTGCCGGGCTCCGTGCTGGTGCGGGGAGGCAGGGGCCAAGGGTTATTAATAGGCCTGGCTCAGGGGGCCCAGCGAGGGCGAATGTGATACAGACACCCAGCACCGGGCTTGGGGAGCACCCGACACCGGAAGGGGAGGGGGCTGGGGCTGGGGCCGGAGTGCCACCTCCCAAAATAGCCAGGACAGAGGCCTATTTAAGTGGCCACCCACCACTGGGCTCACCTCCCGCAGGATCTCCCACCAGCCTCGCTTTCCGGTTCAGGCTCCCGCCGTCCACTCCCACCCGAGGTGAGTGGCAGCAGCAGAGGATGGAGGATGGAGCACAGGGAGGGGGCCAGCGGGCAGGCCCAGCCGCATCTCCCGCCCCAGAGACCTGGGGGGTGGGGCTGGGGCTGGGCGGCTGTGGGTTCACCATGAGAGCAAACCCCCAGCTCCCCACCTTGGCCCTCGGTGAGCCGGCAAGTCCCTCCCCTGGCCAGGCCACAGGTCCCCATCTGTCCAACACCATGGGTGGAGCCAGACACCCGTGAACTCTCGCGATGCCACCAAAGGGGCCCCAGAGGGCAGAGGGGTAGGAGGAGGTGGATGGAGGATGGTGCTCCACCCGGCCTGAGAGGCCCGGGAGCAGAGGGAGACTGGAGGGAGGGGCGGAGCCGGGCTTTACCCCAGGACAGGTCTGGGGAGTCAGGAGTCAGGTGTGGCTCGGATGCATGGGACTCAACAGTCCTGGGCACTGGGAGGACCACTAAGGGGGTCACTGAACCCCAGGGTAGCGGCCCAGTGGTGGCCTCCTCTGCCACTGCCTGGCTGGGTGTCCACAGGCCGGCTACAGCCTCCTTGGACCCAGTTTCCCCATCCCTGCAGCCAAGGGTCCTGGGCCCAGGAAACAGACTCTTCAGCGAGCCCAGGAGCAGAGCTGGGAGCTGAAAGGAAAAGCAGCAGCCCAACTGGGGCGAGGGGCAGGTGGGCCTCATGGGTGGCAGGGGCCAGGGCAGCTGAGGGGTCAGCAGGGCCTCAGGACTGGAGGTGTCAGGCCAGGAGCTTCAGCCCAGGCTCCTTGGAAGCCAGCTGGCTGGCTGTGGCCTGAAGGAGTGGACTTACCGGGAGGGGGCAGCTGGAGCCAGCCACTCCTAAGGTTTCCAGGAAGGGCAGCCATCCAGGGCCAGCCCAGGGAGACAGTGTTGACAGTGTCAGGGAACTTGAGCAACTGGGCAGCTGTCCCTGGTCCCCACCACCAAGGGCCACCACAGTCCCAGCCCTTGCCCACCTACGTTGGAGACTGAAGTTCCCACTAACAGGGCAGGGGTGGGGACCACCAGCACCCCCAACACAACAGGGGGAGACAGAAACCCAGAGACGAAGGTCACCACCCAGGGTCACACGGGGACCTGGTGCACCCCAGATCTAGATCCAGGCCCCCGGCTCCCTTCCCAGTGTCCATGTCCTCTAGAGGCAGCTGCTGGCTGCAGCCAGAACCTTCGGGAGACCTCGGGCAGACATGGTGCTTTCTGGCTGTATAAAGATAGGAAGCGCCCCATTTCCCAGGGGGGCTTTAAGGCCACGAAGCCCACTGGGGTGGCTAGGAAGTGTGTGTTACCTGTCCCCCAGGCAAACACCAGCTTCCTGGGAGGTTTCGAGGACATGCCAGGTAGGCTCCACACCCCCAACCTCCCCAAAGAGGTTTGTGGGGCAGGGGGAGTCTAAACCCCAGATTCTGGGACTGGGGAGACTAGGAAAGCAATTCACGGAAATCCAGGAAAAGTCAAGTCAGTGGGAAAAAAATTAAAGAAGTCAGGTTCAGAATGTGCCTTCCTGGTCCGCTGTGGGCTGGAGCTCCGGTAAGGACTGGAGCACTCATCAGTCCCTGTCCCCGCCACCCCTTCCTCGGTCGGGTGGGTCAGGTTTCCCGGCCTCTGCGCTCAGTTCTGCAGCATAAATTTGCATCTAGGACAGACAAGAGGTCTGCGGATGGGTGGAGAGAGAGTGGGTGCCGCGGGGTCCACGGGGCACAGGCTGGGCGATTATCGTCCCCTAAATGGGCTGTCCTCCCAGCTGCCCAGGGACAGCGGTGCCTTCTGCGTGCCCTTGACGGCAGGCTAACTCTCCAGACCCGGCCGATGGCGTCTGCGCCCCCCCAGAACTCCTGAGGTCTCGCTTCCCGGGGCGACCTGGCCGCAGCGCTGGGGTTCCACCGCGGTCAGGAGCGGGCGCTGCGGGAGCAGGTGGGCGGCGTGGCGGCGGCGCCGCGGGACTGAGCGGCTCCGGCTGCGCGCAGAGCCCGGCGCCCCCTGGCGCGGCGCCAGGCCGGGCGGGCGTGCGCCTGGCGCGCGGCACTGCAGCGCTGGTCATATGAGCAGAAATGATGAGAAAAGCACTTTTTAATCTTTTCGCACTTGCCCTGCCCGCTCAAACAGTTGCAGGATGTCGATGACAGACTTGCTCAGCGCGGAGGACATCAAGAAGGCGATCGGAGCCTTTGCGGGTGAGAGCGCGCTCCCTCCCCATCGTCCCCTCCATGCATCCCCTGCGCCCTGCGCCCCGCGGCGGGCCGGCAGCCTCTGGGGTCGGGGCGGGTGGTCCTCGGCATTTCCCAAACTCCGCCGGGCGGGCGGGGACTTGGGCTGCGTCGGGGGAGGCGGGCTGCCCGGGAAACTTACAGCCCGGAAGGGCGGAACGGGACCAAGGGCAAGGACCAGATGGAAGGAGGGACCTTGGGAGTTCTAGCGCTCTGGGGTTTTCCTCTGTGAGACTCGTGGAGGGGACACAGGCATGCCCACCTTCTCTCCACGGGTCTCTGGACTCCGTGCTGGGCAAGACTTCCTTGAAAGAAGGCAGCCCACTGTTGGACAGCGAAAGTCCCAGCTTCCTCCAGGGGTTCAAAGCCCCTCACCTGGGTCAGTCTCCCCAGGGGCACTGCGTCCTTCCTTCCCCAGGCGGCCTCTCAGCCTCCACTTCCAGCCTGGTGAGGCAGCTCAGGGGAGGGCAGCTCTCAGCCTCTCCTCTCAGGTGGCCAGGGATTCAGTGCTTAGTCCTGACCTTCCCACTCCCCTGTCATCGGGAAACCCTGACTGGGGAGAACCAGAGACTTGTCCAAGGTCATCTAGCCTGGCAGAAGAGGGATGAGAACTGGGGTGGCCTCCAGATCTTGGTCCCCTACCTTAGAGTGAGGGTGATCAAGGCGACCTCCCCACTGCCAGCTCAGAGCAGAGGGAGAGCTTGGCAGTCCCCACACAAGGTGCAACCCAGCTTCGCACCCCCTTCCAGGGGTTCTAGGAATTGGGGTGGCAGGGATTCCCATATAGGTTCTGCTTGGTACCTTCTCCCCTGGGCACAGGAAGCCCTGGGGAGTCACCCTCCCTCCCGGGGCACCGTGAGAACCACCTGTGTAGCCTTGAGCCACCTTGTCACCTCTAGGAAGAAGTGGAACTGGGCATTTGTCACACACACACACACTCACACACATCACATGCTCACACACACTCACTCATATAACACACATCACACACACCACACACACTCGCATAGCACACACACCACACACCCACTCACACACACACACCCCACGTATGCACACCACACACACACGCACACGCACACACAGCCACTGGAATGAAACTGACAAATCCAGGGTCCCCCCCCACTGTGTGACCTTGACGGACACGTGTCCTCCGTGTGGATCTTCTGCGTGGCCAGGAAAGAAGGCCGCCCCCCCCTCACCTGGCACAGGCACAGGTTCCCACCAGGCTTGGTGCCCAGGCCGCTCCCACCGGGGCTCCACCCCGAGGCTCCGAGGAGACTAGTCCTCAGAGGCCAGAGGTCTGGTCCCCCTTGGTTCCTGGGGGCGTGCCCATCTGCAGAAGATGCAGGCGGAGAGCGAGGCATGACCTTGGACGCCTGTCCCCAGCCCTCCCAGGAGGGTGCGCACCCTCCTGGTGGCAGTGGCGTCCCCAGACACCGCAGGCCCATGCCGCCCTCCTCAGCCTCTCCTTTGTCCCCATTCTAACCCTGACCCTCCCGCCAGCTGTGGACTCCTTTGACCACAAAAAGTTCTTCCAAATGGTGGGTCTGAAGAAGAAGAGCGCGGACGACGTGAAGAAGGTGTTCCACATCCTGGACAAGGACAAGAGCGGCTTCATCGAGGAGGACGAGTTGGGGTAAACCCTCCTCCCCAGCCCCCAGGGCCGCCCTCCCTGCCCCCTTCTCAGAGAGCAGGAGGCTGCACAGCGCTGATGCTTCCGGAAGAATCAAACCTCAGCTCCAAGTGCCACTAACTAGGTTAAATGATAGCCACTTAACACTGCTAATGGGGTGATGCTGCTTAATAATTTAATGGAAGCACAGGGGCGGTTGGCTCCCTGCGGGCACCGCGGCCGCTGGGGGCTTCGTTCCCATTAGCACTGTGCTGATTTTAGCTGTGAAAGTCACCTTCCGGCTGGGCGACCCATCACTTCTGGACCAGCATGTCTAGAGCAGTTTCTGGGCCAGCCTCGGGGGTCAGGGGCCCCCGGAGCCAAGCCGACAGGAGAAGGCAATGAAGAGAAAATTGTCCCAACTGTCTACAGGACACTCCCGTCCCCCACCTCAGCCACCTGGCCCATGTCTTCTGACACAGCTGTGCCATATGTCACTCTGTCCAAGACTGCCTTGGATTTCATCAGAAAGAGCAGGAAGAGGGTGTAGAGAGAGGGTTCCTACTTAGAGAGGACTTCCTCCACCCGTCCTGGGTCCCCAGACCCTCCCACAGGGTCTCCTCCGGCTGGGGCCTCTTGCCCACCCACGCCCAACACACCAGCCAGCCCTTCCCTGCCCTCCGGGAAGTCCCCCCACAACCCCTGATTCTCGGGTGTGTCCATCCCACCACCTGCCTCTCTGGGGTCCGTGACCTCCTTCCCATTGACTCAGGTGGCCCCGCTTCCATAGCTCATCAGGGAAGACATTTAGTAGCGATTTATTGAATAAATACAGAAATGCAGGTGCCCCCCCCACAAGCGGGTTTGACCCTGAGCCAGCCTGTCCCCCACCCCTTACCACTCACTCACAAAGGCTCAGCTACAGACCGGGCTACCTGGCCGGCATGGGCACCGTGCCCTCTGCTGGCTGCCTGTCCCTGCTGCCCCTTCCCCACCCGATACCACTGGGCCATTCACACCAAGTTCCTCCTGGGTGACCTTGGCCTGACTCCCTCTTCATCCGTCTCCCTTTCCTCCTCCAGATTCATCCTCAAAGGCTTCTCCCCAGAAGCCAGGGACCTGTCTGCGAAGGAAACCAAGACGCTCCTGGCTGCAGGAGACAAGGATGGGGACGGCAAAATCGGGGTTGACGGTGGGTAGCCGCGGCCTGGGCTCTGGGCACACTGTGGACTCTGGGTATGGATGCTGACAGTTCAGAAGGGACAGGGGAGACTGGGAGGAAAGGGTGACCCACTGGGTCCAAGAGCTCTGCTACGCAGGCAAAGAAAGCCCGCCGTAGATTTCTCAAGTGGAGCCCAGCAACCTCTCACACATGCTGGTGGGGAATCCAGGGGAGCTTGGGATTTCCCCACTGCTTTGCCTGGATTCTGGACCCTGTGACTTTGCCTGTGCTGGCTGTGTGACCTGGGCAGTCTCTGTCCTTCTCTGAGCCTGAGAGTCCTTAGGTAATCCAAGGTGATGAGGCCGGCTGATCCCCCAGGACCCTCCAGCTCCCATAGTCTCAGAACCCAGGGATGGAAGTTCCTCATCTCATCCTCTGCAGCTTCTTACCCTGGTGCTTGGAACCCCAAGCCTCAGGACAGGTTTGGGCTGCACTCTGGCATCGTAGGGGAGCCAGGGGGGTCAGCCAGCCAGGAACCAGCCTGAATTAGGAAGTTTGGTTCTCCAACTTTGCCGTCAGCGCAAGTGAGGGGCTGGTGGGTCACCGTCCCACACCCTGTCCACTCAGCCGTACCTGGTATTCCTGGGGACAGGTCCCAGCAGTGCTCTCCTAGCATCACGTTTTGCAGATGGCCAAACAGATGTTGAGGTGTGGCTCTCAGTCAAAGAGCTGGGACCCGAGGTGGAGCAGGATTCAGACCAGATCTGAATGCACCTGCTGCCCGCCCTCCACGGCTGACCTTCCTGCTGGTCTAAGAGGAAACCGTGGCGGTGCCTAAGTCCAAGGCACAGCCTTCCCCGCACCCGACCGTGGGAATCCACATCACTACCCAGTTTCCCCTCCCTCGTCGCGGAGCCGAGGATAATGGGGGTCTTAGAGTGCGGAGCTGGGGCTCAGCCGCATTAATGGGGTCAGCACAGGGCAGATGCCGCGTGAGCTGGTGAGCTCATTTAAATGAAATCGGGACTAGATGGCACTCAACCTTGTGTCCCGGGATCTGGCCCATACCTGTCCCAGGGCAGGTGCTGCATAAACATCTGTTGCCTGAGTGGAAAGTCCAGGCCCCTATTCTGCTTCCTCCCTGCCCCTCCCCAGCTGTGACCTTGACCGTGTCCCCTGTGCACACCGGAGCTCTCTTGCCGGGCACACGGGGTGTGCAAGCTTATCCTACGACCTGCTTGGGCTCGTGGAAATTAAGTGACTGCAGACACAAAGTGACTTTGAGAAAGGTACAAGAATTCTAAAACCGTGTGAGTTTAGGAAGGTTTGTTTTTGCCAGAAATGAGAAGGGAGGTCTCAGACCAAGGTCAGACTCGGGCAGTCCAGCTGCCGTCCTTGCAGCTGGGAAGGGGGGGTGGTTTTCAAGGGACCTGAGCGGACGGTACTGGGGCAGTGTTGGCAGCTGAGCTGCTCCGGTGACTCCACCCCAGCCCGGTTCCACCATGAGCCCAGCTCCAGCCTCCACGCCTGCCTTCCGTTTGAATTTGTGGCCAGGAAGCCCAGCTCAGAAGCCATGGGCAGGTCTTCACGGCCGGCTGCTCCCAGGCAGCCTAGATGATGGAGAGAAACCAGGGCAGCCCAGTGCCTGGTTCCCTGCCTCCCTCTCCCGCCCTCCATGCTCGGGTCTTAAAGAGCCAACTGAACTTTTCCAACAGACATTTACGAAGCAGCAACTTGGTGCCCAGCAGCAGGAGAGGTGAAGATAAATTAGGAAATACCTTTTCTGGGCTGGGCGCCCCTGAGCAGTGGTTCTATAACCCTGAGCCCCAGATTCTTCATCTCTAAACTGCCCAGGATATCATGGGAGTGTCTAGGGCAATGTTAAATAAGTGCTCAATAAACAGCAGCTGGGATACCTTTTTTTTTTTTTTTTGGTACTAGGATTGAACCCACGGATGCTCTATCACTGAGCTATGTCCCCGGCCCTTTTCATTTTTTTTTTATTTTGAGACAGGATCTGGCAAAGTTGCTTAGGACCTCACTAAATTGGTGAGGCTGACCTTGCAATCCTCTAACTTCAGCCTCCCAAGTTGCTCTGATGACAGGTGTGGACCACCGTGCCTAGCTCAGATACTATTTTCACTCTATCTGCCCGCTGCTCAGGGTTCTATAAACACATGGCACTTACTACAGGGTGAGTCTCCCTTATCTAAAAGGCATAGGATCAAAAGCGTATCAAATTCTAGGGTTTTCAGACTTCAGAATATTTGCATAGTCTCATGTTGGTATTCAAAAAGTTTTGGATTTCAGATTTTTGGATCAGGGATGCTCAACCTGTACCAGGCGGAGCAGAGAGGCGCAGGCAGGGGCTTGGGAGCATTTCACGTGGACTTGGAGGCCGTCGGTTAGAACGCCGCGGCAGCGGAGGGTCCAGGCAAGTCAGTGGCCGTGGCAAAGGCGGCCAGGCGGGCAGTCAGAGCATGGTGGAGAGGGCCAGGAGCCAGTTTGCCCTGAGTGACAGGCGACACGGTCAGCTGTGCATGTGATGTGTGCCCCGGCCAGTGCTGGTCTCTGGGCAGTGCCACCTCTCTTACCTAGGAGGACATAGTGCAGATGCTGAGAGGGCAGTCGGGGAGTCCAAGGCCACGTGGCCAGCACCTCTGTGAGCCAGGGTTCAGCATGGTCTGTGGACAGCATGGGCCCAGTCGAGGCTGCCAGCTCTAGGCAGGAACTCGGGGACGGGGAAGGTCACAGCCGAGGGACAGAGGAGGAAACAGACCACCTGACAGTGGGCGAGAGTGGGGCCATGCGCACACGCCCCCCACCATCCCCATGCACGATAGGGCCCCGCATGCAGTGGAGGGAGGCAGAGCCTCTGCCGAGCCAGGGGCTGTTGGGCCGGCCCACTGAGGCTCCCCTAAGCCCACCCAGCCCGAGGATGCTCTCTCCTGGTCCGGGGCCGGGGCCAGTCACAGAGGTCCCTGGCCTTTAAAACCAGCGTCAGGACACTAGGCAATCTCTGGGGTCCCTTCCAGCCCTGGATTCTACCAGTTCCCAGCAGATAATCCTCTGCATAACCACCATGAAGGGGGGTGAGGCTCAGCTGGTGACCCTAAGTGACAACGGCAGGAGCACCTAACTCGTGGCGCACTTCACGCGTGCACAGTGCTTCTCTCCCCGCGTCCTCTGAGCCGTCCTGAGGTGGACAGTGATGTGATTCCCGTCTTGTAGACACGGAGGCTCAGAGGGGCCATGGTTTTCCTGACCCCTGTGGGCAGGAGAGGAAAGATGCAGACCTGAGTTCAGGCGCCCACGGGCCCCACTCATTCTCTAAGGTTCAGGGAGCACCTTCCGCGGGATGAGGGGCGCACTGACTCACTGCCGCTTCTCTGTCCTTCATGAGGATCAGCTCTGCAGAGCAGAGATGTTGTTTCTTCAGTTCTGACCCCAGCACAGAGAATAGGGCCTCGCACATAATGGGGGGACAAGAAGAGTTTATTGGGTGGGAGGATGGATGGACAGATAGGTGGAGAGATGGACAGACAGACAGATGGATTGATGGATAGACAGATTGATGGAGGGATGGATGGGTGGGTGGATGAGTGCAGGAGCCCATGCCCAGCCCTGGGGTTGCAGTGACAGGAAGCAGAACCCTGCGTGGAGGCCAAAGCCAGAGGCCCAGCAGGCTGGGGCTTGCATGCCACAGGTGCCAAGGGGCTTGGAACGGCCTCTGTCCCGGCTCTGTTTGTCCTTCTTGGGGAAGCACCTATTTGCCACATTCTTTAGGATCCCAGGTCGCAGGGAAGGGGAGGAGGACAAATTTCTAATAATAAGCCTTTCCATCCTCCTCTCTGGGGCGACTACTTCCAGGAAGCTCAAAGACCTTTCTAGATGGAATCGATCGATTCTCAGCAGCCTCCCTGAAAGGCTGGTGCCAAGCGAGGCAAGAGGAAGGTGTAAGCAGAAAAGGAGCGAGAAGCCGGGAGGAGGTGGGAGGGGCGTGCAGGCAGGCCCCCCTCCCCAGGACAGGCGGCTCCCCAGGTGGCTCTCCACCTGCAGGGCCCAGGCCACCCAGGGCCCACCCGGCAGTCTGTGCCTCTTAGGTGGCCTGAGCATCTGCATTTCTGGCAAGTCGCCAGGAGGTGCAGACAGTCCAGGGAGCCCTCGGGGAGCGCCTGCCTGAGGGCATCCTGGGAAGGAGGCACCAGCACTGTTCCCGTTTCACAGGCGAGGAAACTGAGGCACAGGGAGGCCACATGCCATGCTCAGGGCTACTGAGTAGCAGAGTCGGGACTGAGGCTCTGTGTCCCTCCCTGGGCATTTGTCCCCAGCCTGGCTCTCTGAACTCAATGCCGGCACAAGGACAGACAGACCCACAGCCACTGAGGTTAGCACCCAGCCCCCTTCCTGGTGGGACTGCTCCCAGGTCTTCCTCTTTTTCCTCCTTCAGGAAAGATCTGTCCTTTTACCTTAAGTAGCCTATTTCACATGGGACTCGGGTCGGGAGCCAACTGCCAGCCTCGCAATGGCTCCCCAGCTCCTTATTACCTGCACAAACAAGGACACGGCCCGGGGAGGCGGAGCCGCTCGCCGTGAAGCATCAAGACTCATTTCAAACTCCAGTTCCAAACATGGCTCTTCCCACCGAAGCCGTAGAAAGATCCACACACCCCATGTTCCCGGCCACATCCACACGCAGTCCAGGGTGCGTTCTCCCTGTGACCCGTCCAGGGCTGGACCCGCTTTCCCAGGCGTTCAGCCTGCTCCAGTTCAGGGCACCGTGCTTCAGTCTCTGCAGACGCAGTCGTGGTCATCGCCTGGCCAGGCGGACGGCACCGCTCCCGTCCTGAAGGCTGAGCCTTTCCTGCCTCTTTTTACCTTACGTCGCCTGTTTCACAGGGGACTGGGTGGGGGAGCCAACTGCCAAGTGGGGGGACCAGCCCGGGAGCAGCCATGCTTCCTCTGACGGCATCTGCTCTCTCATCTGTAGAGTGGGGATAAAAATACCCCTTGCCCAGGCTTGGCGCAGCTCAGTGAATGTTCTGGAAGTGATTCTTTTCCTCTGAATTATGTGAATGCTTTTCTGTAAGTCGCCTCAAAAACTTTTTAGAAGCTGTGGAATCCCAGCCTCAACAGGAATGAAATCCAGTCTAATGTCTAAGACAGGAGAGGCAAGGAGGCCGGAAGGACCCCTCCCCGCCTCCCTGGGGCTCCAGCCTCCAGCCCCTTCGGGATCGGATCCCCAGGCAGGCGGGGTGTGCACACTGGCAGGGCCTGAGGTGGCCAGCGTTGTGCCATGGCAGCAGCCCCAGCAGGTCTAGGGGACAGAGGACTGTGACCCCCACTGAGAGATGCCGCAACTGAGGCCCAGAGGATGGAGTACCAAAGTCACAGCAAATCCTTGCCCGAATGGGACCCGGGTCTCCTGACTCCACCCCTGTGCTCGCCCAGGCTGAGCTGAGACTCCGGAGTTATAAATGGCTCCGGCGCTCAGCAATCTGCTCCCCTCTATTCCCGGGTGCACTCGGCTGGCTGCGGCCCTTATGCTGAACTAGATAAGACGGAGCCGGGAGAGGAGGAGGCGCTTATGTAACGGGCCTCCTGGAAAGTGGAGCGGCAGTCGGGGTGAAAGATGGGCCCTCCCCGCTCATCCCGCTCCTCCTGCCGACTCTGAGGGCTGCAGTCAGGACGCAGGGCCATCAGATCCACCCCTGAGGAAGACGCAGCCGCGCACCAGCTGGGGACTCAGCCTCAGTTTCCCTGTATGTAGAATGGGGATAACCGGTGAGGAGGAACTGCACTCGCACTCGGGCAGCCCCTGGCACCGAGGGAGCCCCCAGAACTGCTTATGCCTTCTCCCTGCAGCTGCCGGGCTTGACCCCAGATGACCCGCCTCCCGGCTCCTCGGGCTGGGAACGCGATCTGTTTGCAGGACCGATGTACAAGAACCCGAGCCCCGGAGCTATTTCGAGGCGAGGTGATAAACCAGGAGGCTGGTCCCTTCATCCTGGTCACCACGACAGAGGGAGGGAAAGAGCCTTCCAGATGCTGACTCAATGAGTCTCAGTTTCACTTGGGGCTCTCAGCACATGCCGGTCGCACCTGTCGATAGCTTCTAAATTTGTCCAGTGCCCACAGCACTCGGGACTGGGGCAGACCTAATTAGGCTGATTTCAGTTTCCTAAGGGAAAGTAAAGAACAGAACCTGCCCATCCTCCTTCCGCCGCTGCTCCCAGCCCATCCCTGCCTTCTCTGTCCCTCTGATGGCCCATCAGCAGGCCAGCAAGGAGGATCCTGGGGCGGCCTCAGGCTGCAAAGGTAGCTCGCGCCTGCAGGTCCTGCAAGAGGAAGAGCGTCCCCCCACCCGGGGCACGTCCCTCACCCCTCAACATCAGCGTGACTTAGTGGCGTCACACTGTGCCCAGCACTGCGCTAGGCACCTCCGCATCATCACCCGTGAGGGGACAGTCTCAGGATGCCCATCATGTAGATGAGGAAACTGAGGACCAGAGGCTGAGGGTCCACAGAGGGGCAGGCTGGAGGCAGAGTAGATGCTGTTGGGAGCTGTTCAGGGCAGCTGGCTGCTGTCAGGTTTCCCCCATCCTCTGCGTAGGTCTCCACCTCCTGTGCGACGGTAGTGTGTGTCTTCCCGTATTTTCTCATCTGTTCTTCCCAATAGCTGTGCAAGTAGCCTGCGCCCTCTTTGCAGATGAGAACACTGAGGCTCAGAGAGGGAAACTGGTGACCCATGGCCACCCAGCCAGGCTGTGATGGAGCAAGACAGCTTCAAGGTTGCTGGAAGGTCACTGACAGGTGCCATGGAGCTGGGGACTGATGGGGATGCTGGATAGCAAGAGCCACAAGAGCAACGGTGAGGTGGACAAAGGTGTGAGGTCTCCTCTCTGCAACCGGCTGGATCTCAGAGCGGCTCGAGGTGCAGAGCGTCTTTATCACAGGTGTGCGCTGCGCCCAGGTGTGCGCTGTGTCCGTGACCAGGAGCTTTAGCGCTGGTTCCTCCGAGCAGCCCCAGGGGGCAGGTACTCTGCTGAGCGCCATTGTACAGGTGGGGAAACCGAGTCACAATGAGTGAAGGGTCTAACTGAAGGTCACAGAGCACCAAACTGGAGCTGGGAGTTGAACCCTGGCCCATTTGCCCCGAACCCATGTGAGAGCTAGAAGGTCACGTCTGGACCCAGCACCTCACGGATGGGAGACCCCAACCAGGAAGGGCCTTGGCCAGGGACACTAGCGGATGGCAGGACCCTCCCTGGAACCCACCCCGGGGTGCGGCCACCAGCTCCGCAGGCCTGGACTTCCAAGGTCTTTGTGTGTTCGCTCGTTTGTTTTCTAAGGCGAGACCTGGGCGTTTTAGTGGAGGCCTTTTGCTAGGAAGGCTGGAGCTGATTGGCGGGTTCCTGAGAGCTCTGCCCTCAGGCAGACGCGGAGGGTACCAAAGAGGCGGCCCCCGCCCTCAGTTTGTCTGCAAGTGCCTTGTTCAAGGTCCTGCCAGGATAAAATTAGAATCCTAGTTTCCTGCAAAAAACCAGAAGTGGCTGCCGTGATCTCCTGGCTGCTTCAGGGTGGGCAAAGGGGCTGGTTTCAGAGGCTTTTGAAGGCTGCATGAGTCCAGAGTATTTCCCACAGTCAGCCTCCAAATGCCCAGCCTTCACCCCAGGAGACCCTCATTGGTGCCCTAGGTCCTCCCCACACCAGCCACACCAAAGCCCTGCTGGTGCGGAGGTGCTGGCAGCGTTTTGCTGATGAGGAGCCAGACAGCCCCCGATTCCAGCACGAAGGGTAAGACCCAGCCTCCCCTCTTGACAGTCTCCGGGGGCAGGTTTGGTGACAGGCTTACCTCCTTCACCTCAAGGCACGGCAGCTCAGTGATCCAGGACAGGGAAGGCTGGCTCCCTCCACTCTCCAGATTAAATGGCAGATGAAGCTGGAGAGAACTCTCACTTCCACAGGAGCCCGGCCACCAGCCCAGCCAGGAGCAGCCTCTCACACTCAATTCCTGAGGCCAGAGAACAGGCTGACCTTGTTCTCCACCTGACCCCGACACCTCGTCTCTCCAGCCCCCATTTCCCCATCTGTAAAATGGGAATCATCTCACAGGACTCTTGTGAGAATTCAATGCAGTAAAACAGTAGTTGTGGAACTTTAAGGACTCATAAGCCATTCCATCCACCCATGCATCCCCCAAATCACCCATCCACCCACCCATCCACCCACTCATCCATCCATATATCCACCCATCCATCCACCCATCCATCCACCCATCCATCCATCCACCCATCCATCCACCCATCCATCCATCCACCCATCCATCCATTCACCCCTCTATCTCTCCATCCATTCCCCACCATCCACCCACCCACCCACCCACTCAGCACTCAGTCGCAGCACCTGCTGTGTGTCAGGACGTTCCAGCTGCTGGGAGGGGTGATCCAGGGACAGACGGGCTTCCTGCCCTCCCATGGCTTGCTTTGTAGAGCGGGGAGACCAACAAAAGTAAGTACTAAATAAGATCATTTCAGAGTGTGCTGAGTACCGTGAAGTAAATAAAAAAGGGCTAGTGTGACAGCCGAGGGTGGTGATATTTGAGCTGGGACATGTGTCACTCTACACCGAGGTCAAAGTAGGTCAGAAACTCCTGGATAACGAAGGAGTCCTGAGATTGGATGTGGCGTGACTCCCATCCCCCTTTGCGACTGGGGTCAAGCTGCCTAGCTTTGGGCCTCAGTTTCCCCAGCTGTCAAATGCCGGCCAAGGGAGTCTCCCTGGGGTTGGGGAATTCAGAGGGAACCTGCGCCCAGCACTTCCCAGGAAGCTGGGCACACCAGCCACCCTGTCAAGGACCTCGAGAGGGAGCTGCAGTCTCCGCCGCCAGGTCCCGAAGGCTCGGTGGGATGCAGCTGAGAAGGGGCTTGCCTGGGGGTCTTTGGCTGTGGGTTTCCATGTGTCCCTGGGTACCCCTTGGCTGGAGAGGCTCAGCTTTCAGGACCCTCGAGAGGGGAGGACCTTGGCTCTCGCCCATCTTGAGTCCCTGCCCAGAGCCTGACACCCAGCTCAGCCACCTTTCCTGCCCTGGGACAGTCTAGGGACAGGAGGGCATGGTGTCCCCTCCCCGGGCCAGGGTCAGTGCTGGCTGCCGCCATGATGCGTCATGTGTGGGTTTGGGTTTCTTTGTTTTGTTTGTTTGTCACTTTGAAGTTCTCCTAGGCTTCCAGGAGAACTGCAGCGTCAGGGGCCTGATGCACCCTCCCGCCCCCCAGGTCACTGCTCTGTGTCCACTGGGTTCAGCGGCCAGCCCAGAGCCGCCTCGGTGGGCGGGTTTTCATGCACACGTTCCACAATGAGTCCTGGCAGGGGGTGCTTACCTCACGGGGTCCCAGGTACTTTTGGTGGCCTTTCTGAAGCCATCACACCAGCTCTTCGTTTGTCTCTTGCAAGGAATTCTTACGCCTCCCTTGGCTCCACGGCGCGTGAGGATCTGAAACCCAGGAGCCCGCTGTCCAGCAAATGGCCTGGCAAGGCCTGGAAGCCCTGACCCCTGACCCCACCTGTGCCCTCCCACATCACCACCTTGGCATTGAGCCCTGACCCCACCCTCCCAGGCTGGCCTGAGACGCCCAGAGGAGCACGTTGGCTGACCCCTCGTCCGATCCCCTCCCCTGGGAGGAAAACAGCAGAAGAATCCAGAAACGTGGCTGATTCAGAGCCTCAGTTTCCTCACCTGTAGGACAGGCATAGAAATCAGCGATAGGACGATGGGCAGAGTCAAGAAAGATGGTGGAGAGCATTTAAATAACGCCTGGCACGCGGTGGACACTCAGGTGCTGTCCATGCTGTGGTGGCCGCTGACGTTAATGAGTTTGTGGGTGGCACGATCGTGAAGCAAAAGGTGGCGGACACCTCGTGTCCCTCTCGCTGTGTTATCCCCACTCCGCTCACCCATCGCCTCCAGTTCTCCAGGAACCCAGAGGAAGCAGCGCCCTGCAGTCGCGCATGGACAGTCCCTCACGGACAGCCCCCCTTGCATCCTCTGCCTCCGACTCACTGGCTTCTGTCCTTTTCTTTTGCAGAATTCTCCACTCTGGTGTCTGAAAGCTAAGAGGCGCTGACTGCCGGGTCCTCCTCCTCTCTGCTCCAAATACCCCATCTCGCCCGTCCTGCCCCCTCTTGAGTTTCTGTTCCGTTTGTTTATGTTATTTTTTACTCCCCCATCCCCCGTGGCTCTCAAATGACACCATTCTTCTGGAAAATGCTGGAGAAACAATAAAGGTTGTACCAATCGGATTCGTCTGTGTGGGAGGACCCAGGCCTGGCGGGCATTGGCTTTCCAGGCGCCCATGGGTGGGGCGGGGGTCACACAGTAGGGAAAGGTGTGACAGAGGGAGGACCGCCTCCTCTCGTCCTGAGCATGGTGCTGCATGTGGCTTATCCCTTTCAATCCTTGGGACCACTGCACAGAGGAGATGATGAGCTGCCCGTGCACGGGTGTAGAAACTCAGTCTTGGAGCAAAGAAGTCATGTGCTAGGGCCACACAGCTAGGATCTGTGGGTGCTGGGATTGAATGTGGGTCTATGGATGGAGGGTGGATGGATGGATGCTGCCTCCACTTTCCATCACTGTGACAAAATACCTGAGAAAATCAGCTTAGAGGAAGAAAGGTTTATTTGGCTCATGGTTTCAAGGGTTCCAGGCCATGGTCAGTTGGCTTCAATACTTTAGGCCTGAGCTGAGGCAGAACGTCATGGCGGAACAGCATGGCAGAGGAAAGCGGCTCTGCTCATGGCAGCCAGGAAGAATGAGAGTGTGTGTGTGTGTGTGTGTGTGTGTGTGTGTGTGTGTAAAGAGAGAGGCTATGTGTGCGCATGCAAGTGAGCAAGCCAGGGATAAGAGCCACGCTTCGAGGGCACGCCTCCCGTGACCTAGCTCCCCCCGTGGGCCCACCCCCGTCAGTTCCCCCGACCGTCCCCTAAGGCCATCGGCTATGAACCTGTCAGTGGGCGACTCCACTGAGGAGGTCAGAGCCCCCTCTGGGCACTGCTCCACTGGGGACCGAGCCTTGGACACAGAGCCTTGGGGAATGTTCCAGATCCAAATCACAACGGTTTCCCATTAAAACTCCTTTTGTTCCAAATCACCAAAACCCAACTCAAAGGAACTCAAGCAAAAACAGGAAGGAAAAGAGCAAAGGTCTGATGACTTAGGTGCCTGGAAGTTCTGCTCTAGGGACGACTGGATCCAGGGACCCAAAGGGACCAAAAGCCAAGTCCCTCCGTCTCCGCTCTGCATCCTCGGCAGGACTCCTGCCAGGCAGGCTCCCCTCAGGACCCCGAGACGACCCCATCCGCTCACTGAGAAGGCCCTCTCCCTCCTGGTCACCCACCCAAAGACCCCAAATCATCCCATCAGGAGCGGGAGTCATGCTCACTGGACGCTCCCTGTGTGAGCCCCCCCGTGGGATCCCACCTGTACAACGGCCCTGTGGAGGGTCAGCCATCGTCATCCCCCGTGTGGACAAGAACCTAAGGCTCGGGAATTTAAGTGTCACCCCAAGACCCCTCCACACACATTGGTGGAACCAGGACCACAACCCAGAAGCCACCTCCTCCCACCATGACCTGGGCCAGGTTTGCTTTAGAGTTCACAGTGGAGGAGGGACTGAGGGTGTGGCTCTCCCACCTGCCCCTGAGAGGTGCCACCTGCCCCTTCTCTGGCTTCTGAGGGGCAGACATGGACAGGCACCTTCCAGGGTGGTGGTCAGGCAGAGCAAGCAGGTCCAGGCCAGGAGGGGCCTCGGGCCAGACTGGGAACTGATTGTAAACCACAGCAAGCCCCAGCTCACCTCCCGAGCCCCCAGGCCAGCCGGGTCTGCGTGGAGGCTGCAGGTGAGCCACGGGGGGGTGAGAGCAGGCGGCCTCGGGGAGGGAGGTGCACACGCGGGCCTGGTGCGCATGGGCATGCGGGCAGGTGTGAGGCGGGAGTGTGCACACCCGCTCAAGACGACTGTCAGCGCTGGAGCACAGGTGTTCTCCTGGGGCCTCGGTGGCCCAGCCTTGGACACTCCCGTGGGCTGGGGAGGAGGAAGCCGGGCTGCCCTGCGCTGGCCCCAAGTGTGACGCAGGAGGCGGGAGGGGGCTGCACGTCCCCCAGAGGCCAGTTCCTGGCCCTGCAAGAGGCTGGCCTAACAGGACAACAGGGACAGTGCCACCGCCCGCGATGGCTTCCGGGCCCGTCCCCCTTCTTGGCCCTGCACCTGTATTCGCAGGCACAGAGTGACAGTGGCGGCAACAGCAAGCGCTGCAGGGGGCGGGTCACCTCATCCCCCCAATTCCTTCTCTTACTGAGCCCACGTCGACGGGCGTCCTGAGCCACCATCCCAGGCCAGAAAACCAGGGCTCTCTGGGGACACAGCTGGGGGCAGGACTGGAATGCACTATGTGGCTTGACCCGGACACATACTGGTCACCACAGCTGTGCCCAGCTGGGGACAGGGGAGGGGCGAGGGCACCACAGTCCAGCAGGGTGGTCAGGACGTGGCCATCAGGACAAGCGGGAGCCACGTGACCCTAGCGTTGGTCCCAAGCCCCCCACCACCCCACTTGGCTCTGGTTCCAACCATCTCTCACCCTCTGCCACCACCTGAGCCCGTGCCAGTCAGGCAGGAGTGTGGCTTCTGAGCTCCTGGCCGGGGTCTCGCATTCGTTGCGGCCTCCAGTGGGCTCTGCGTCTCTTCAGGCTTGACAGGCTTATGTCCTGGGAGCTCCGTGTGTGGGGTGGCCCATCTCCTCCCTCTGGCCCCTGGATCACGGCAGCGGGCTCCTGGCCACTCTCCTGGCCACCCGTCCCTTCTCATTCCAGTCCTCCTCGGAGCCAGGAACTCTTACAAAATCGAGATCCCACCGCTGTGTTCCCAGCCCGGAGCCACCTGTGGCCACTGCTTCATCCGCAGAGAAAGTCCCAAATCCAAGTGCAGCCTTCCTGGCCCCAGGGCCGGCCACCTCTTCACGCAAGCCTGTGCCCTGGCCCCTCACCATCTGTCACTGTGGACCTGGACCATGCTGTCCTCCCCGACTGCCCGAAAGGCTCAGTCCCCTTCATCTCAGGAAAACCACCTGACAGGGGCCCGGGTCAGGGTCAGAGCCCCCGACCACCTCCTGCAAGTAAAAACAGAAGGGGTGACAATGTGGTTCCCACCCGTCCCTCCCAGGGAGGTCTGGGCCTGCAGGCAGGACATGTCCACGGGCCTGCTGGCCCCCAGGGCCTGGCACAGGGCACTGGGACCATCCATCGTGAGCAGACCAGCCTCTGAGGCCCTGTGTGTTTGGGACTCACTCAAGGTCACCAAATATAGAGCAAAAGGGTGCTGGGCCACGGCCCCCTGGTGTCCCTGCCTCACACGTCCCTCGTCACAGGGAGCTGCTCACTCAGCAGGCAACCAGAGGCTCGGGCAGGATGCCAACCCCTCCGCACGCTCCTCTGTGGGTGGCACTGGACACCAGGCCCGGCCTCCCCCAGTGTGACCAACACCTTCGTCTCCTCCCTCTGCGCCCCCTCCTGGCTTCTCGTCAGCTGGACAGGGCTCCTGTCCTCCATTGCCATGCTCAGAGGAACCTCCCTGTCACCAGGGGACGGGGGCCAAGAAGGCACAAGCCCACTATGAGTGGCTTTTGGTAAGAGCAGGTGCCAGCAGGACGGCAGGGCACATCTGCAGAGCCACGGATGATCCCTGGGCACACTGATGTCCCAGAGCCAGGAAGGGATGCGGGTTAGTGGGGGTGGGAGGGGCCAGGACGGTCAGCACAAAGGACCAGAGGCAGGGAGAGTGGGTGGGAGGAGAGGCTGGGACCCTGCAGCCATGGGCCCCAGGGAACAGGCCCTGCCAGGCTGCAGCTCTGGGGCTGGCACACTGCCATCCAAGCTGCCTCCTCCTCCCTCAAGTCCTACTAAGTGCCAGGCACTGTCCTGCCCTCTGCTGTGTTGTCCCTCCGATGATCAGGCACGGAAATCTAATCAGCGATCAGTGGTATTAAGCGGGAGGGGGCTCTAAGCTTAGAGGGGAAAAAAGCTTATTTTGGGGGGCTGGGGATATAGCTCAGTTGGTAGAGAGCCTGCCTCGAAAGCACAAGGCCCTGGATTCAATCCCCAGCACCACAAAAAAAAAAAAGAAAAAAAAAAAAAGCTTATTTTGGATCAGAGTTACAGAGGCTCAGTGTAGGGAAGTAAGGGGAAGGGATGAAAGGGGGGAGATCTCCGACACAGGTCAGCATGCAATCATCTTTTATTCTCCATTATTCTCCCCTGTTACATATGATTTTAGCCTTTGATACCCCTACAGACAAAGAAGGCAAAAAGCCAACAGCAATGAATTCCCAGGCAAAGCAGGCAAATCACCAACAGCAACGGCTGGGCCAATGCGCAACAGCCAGGTAACCACTCCTTGAACTGTATCTTAATCTAACCTAGACTCAAACATTTCAAGCTCTGTCCTTTCTCAGGGCCAAAGAAACATTCTTGTTTGCAAGCAATGTCCTCTCTATCTGTTTCTGACCCCTTGGCAGAAAATCCTGTTTGCAGGCAAATCCCACCAAGGACCACAAAGCGTCTTGTATGCAAGAATGTCTGCAGTCATTAGTTTTGATTCCAAACACTCAGTCCAAGGTCAGCTGACTCCATTGCTGTGGACCCGAGGACAAGCAGAACATGGTGGCGGAAGGGCGTGGTGGAGGGAAGCCTCCCAGCTCATGGTGGCCAGGAAGCAGAGAGAGGGAGAGAGTGAGGAGCCAGGGACAAGATATAGTCCCCAGGGCCAGGCCCAAGGGACCCCCTTCCTCCAGCCACACCCTGCCTGCCTACACTTACCAGCCAGCAGTCCATTCTTATTGCTCATCCATCAAATGGATTAATCTACTCACGAGGTCACAGCCATCATCTCGGCCTAGAAGTCCCAGCTCTGCACCTCCTGCCTCAGGGACTCTGCTTCAACACGTGAGCTTTGCAGGGGACATTTCCAGATTCAAATTATAGCAGATAGATGAAGATAGATGATACATAGACAGACAGACAGACAGACACAGACATGGTGGTCCTGACTTATGATGGTTCAACTGAAGATTTCTTGGCTATATATGCATTCAATAGAAGCCATACTTCAGATCTGACTCGGATCTTTCCCTGGACTAGCAACATGCTGTCTGGAGATGCTGGGCGGTAGCAGCCAGCCACAGCTCCCAGCCAGTCCCACAGTCGCCAGGGGCAACGGCCGGGACTCCAGAGCACGCCCGGCAGCCTGGGTTTGCATTGGGTCATGCCTGCGATGCCCCCTGTGTGCACAGGAGAATCTCCACACCTTCTTACAAAATCGGCTTTGCGTTGGGTGACTTTGCTCAACTGTGGGCTGATGGACGTGTTCAGGGCACTTTTGAGGCAGCCAGGGTTAAGCCACACGGATCGGGAGGTTAGGCGAATCAAATGCATTTGTTCATTTTTTGCTGCACAATAATTATACCTAACACTGGGATCCATTGTGATGTGGGGTATGTTCAGTCTCCGGTGGGTTGTTGGGTCACGAGCCTCCTGGGTGGGGAGCACCTGTGTTCACACTGGCTTCCCAGAAGGAGGCAGCTGCACATGCAGGAGTCGGGCCTAGGGACTTGTCTCCTCGATTATGGAGACCGGCAAGTCCCAACGTCTGCAGGTGAATCAGCAGGCGGAGACCCCGGAGAGCTGGCGTCCTAGTTTCCGTTCAACTCTGAAGGCAAGGAAAGAAAAAAACACCAAGTTCCCATTGGAAGGCAGACACGTAGGAGAAATTCTCTTTTACTGAAAAGAGGGCCGGCCTTTTATTCTATCAGTCCTTCAACTAATAGGTAAGTCCCAGGGAGGGTGACCTGCTCACCTGGTCTGCCAACTTAAATGTTCATCTTAGCCAAAGTACCCTCACAGAAACACCCGGAATAATGTTTGGCCAAACACCTTGGGGCCCCATAGTGCAGTCAAGTTCAAACAAACACAAAACATTATCCATAATGCAGCCCAATTAAAAATGGACGATGGGCTGCGATGGACTTCAATGGACGTGTTTCCAAAAAATATACACACAGGTGGGCATGGTGGCACACACCTGTAATCCCAGCTACTCAGGAGGCTGAGGCAGGAGGGTTGCAAGTTCAAGGCCATCCTGGGAAACCTAGTGAAACCAAAATAAAATTTTAAAAAGTGTGTGGATGCAGCTCACAATAGAGTGCTTGCCCAGATCCTGTGTAAAGCCCTGGGTCCAATCCGCAGTGCCACAAGGAGAAGAGGGGGTGGGGATAAAAAGAGAAAGAGCCAACAATCATATGTACACATAGAAACTTCTATAGGGACACTATTTATAATAGCAACAAGTGAAAACAAGCCAAATACCCATCAATGGGTAAATGGATAATCCAAATGTGGTATAGTCATATAATGGAATATTACTTGGCCATAAAAAGAATGAATTATGTCATAACTTAAAGGAACCTTGAAAACATCATGCCAAGTGAAGGAAGCCAGTCACAAAAGATGACATAGTGTTCAATGCCTTTTACATGAAACACCCAAAACAGGTAAATTCCTAGGGACAGAAGCAGATCAGGGTTCCCCAGAACAGGGAAGAGGGATGGGGAGTGGTTACTTAATGGGTTCAGGTGTCTTGGGGTGACAAAAAGTTTTGAAACTAGAGAGAGTGCTGGTCACACAGACGGTGAATGCACTACATGCCTCAGACCAGACCATTCGCTTTAAAGTGGTCCTTGGCAGGTCATGTGACTTGCAGCCTCATCATCACTGTCACCTGCCTTCCGGGTTGGTTTCCTGAGAGCTAGGATGGTCCATTGTGGTTACCCGGCACCTAATCCAGTCCCTGGCACAGGGAGGAACTTAGTCCGTCTGTGTGGAGTGAACAGGCAGCACTGGCAGGAGACAGGAATGCCACACAGCTGCTCAGGCAGAATGTGAACCCTGCCCCGACCCAGGGCAGGGCTGCCGTCCCAAGAGGACTGGGTTCATGAGGCGGGGGCTGCCAGGCAGCCTCGGTGGTCCCACTAGGAAGTCCTGGCCGACCCGCTGAGCAGTGAGTGCCTGTCGGGGGAGGTGGCGACCAGGGAGCTTGTGGGAGGAAGAGTTCCCTTGACCTCCCTTCCAGCTCCGCCACCAGGATCTGGCCAGCTGTAGGTCACTAGAGATCCACTGCCGTCCAGCTGCTGTGGCTGGCTGGTCAGATATCTATGACCCACAGGGGACCTTCATCCAGAAGGCCAGCAAGGAAGGAGGCTCAGATGTGCTGAGAGGCGGGTTCCCAGGAGAGGAGCCAGCAGGCAAGGCCTTCCTGGGGTTGCTCTGCCTGGGGCTGTCCCCCAGGGCTCACCTCGTCCTGGCTGTGTGGGGGCTCCTCAGCAGCCCCACGCCACCCACTGCCCCTGTGCTCCCCTTGACCATGGGTCTCACTCAGGGCCACAATCCACTGCTCCAAGAGGAGGCTGCGCAGCGCGGAAAGGGACACAGCAGAGCAAAGCCATGAGCCACGTCCATCGTCCCCGTGGGCCGGACATGACCACATGGCTGTGTGCTGGGAGGACTGGCATGGCAGCTTCTTTGTGGGTGGAGATTTATGTCGTTACTGCTGCCTCCTCATTGCTAGTTCTCCCCATGCCCCCTTTTTTTAGGTACCAGGATTGAACCCTGGGGTGCTTAGCCCCTGAGCCACACCCCCAGCCCTTTTTATTTTATTATTCAGAGACAGGGCCTCACTAAGTTGCTGAGGCTGCCTTTGAACTCATGATCCTCCTGCCTCAGCCTCCTGAGCCACTGGGATGACAGGCAAGCGCCACCGGCCCAGCTCTCCCCTTTCTATCAGAACCCCACTCGGACATGGGGCAGCAATGTGCCTGGGAAAAATCCTCCCCTGACCAGGGGATGTGGCTGTGGTCCCTTGGGGGGCTTGCTGGGAGCTGTGGAGAACCTCTGCCACCTCCCCCCTGTGGAGGATGGGCACGGTCACCAGAGATGTGAAAGAAGTCGACACCAAGACTCAAGGCACACCCTCAGAGAAGTTCCGTTTTATTGAACAATCACCAGGGTTATATAGGGTGTGCTGGGGGATTTCCGAGAGGGGCAGGTTGTGGGTAAGTGGCAGGGCAGCAAGCTATTGGTTCCCTGCGTTAACCACCACCGTGTAGCTCAGTGGTTCGTGCCATTAGCAGGGTGGAGCAGGGGAACAACCCGAAAGCGAAGCTCTGCCAGCACCATCTTGAGTAAAGACATGGTGGGGAAGAAGGAAAATCCCTATATTCCTCCCTTTTTGATATTTTATGTGGGATTCTGGACGTCGCTCAATCTGGCTACTTCCTGCTGATTTGGGGCGTCGTTAGGGGGTGAAGGGGATTCAGGGAGGAATGTGCTAAGGAGACCCCACATTAGGGCAGAGCAAATCATAACCTCAGATGGGGACAGATCATAAAATGTGCCCTGCAGCCACAAGTTCTGCACAGCCTTCCACCAGTCATCTGGGCAGGAAATGGTCGGGGAGAGCCAGGCATCGTCATGGAGAGCAGCGAGGAAGGTCATTCCCTAGAGGATGTGTGTGGATCCTTTGTGCTCAAATGCTGATAATTCCAATTCCTGAGGAGCAGCGGATTGAAAGTTTGGTTAGAAATTTTCCCAACCTGGTTTTGAATGAACTTAATGAGTGCAGGACCCAAGATCGGCATGACCCATGTGATTAAAGGTGCCTGAAGTCAAAAGGAGAAAGGGGAGTTACTGGGTGATCCTTGAAGTCCTGCGGCTAAGTCCGCAGTTTAACAATATTTTGCTCTACTAGACCTGATTCATTGACATAGTCACAGCATTCTTCCTGTAAGGAAATCTAAAGCCATGTTAAGACGGAATAAAAGCCAGAGACAGACTAGTGAGACAAACATTGACTTAGGTGACATCTTCTAGTATTGGTTCGAGGAGAGAGATGCGAGAGAAGCGCAGCTTCAAGGTTTTGCGGGGAGAGGAAGAACAAGAATATTTTGGCGTCGAGTGAATCAGAAGTGACAGGAAGCAGCGAGGCAGGATTCAAGGGAGGACAGGTTTGGAAGGTAATGGCAGGATTCTGGAGAAAGGATACAAGAAAGTATCCAGGAAGGAGGGAGTGTCTGCAAGTCTTTGTAAATCAGTAAGTCTTTCAGGTGATGTGGAGAAAGAATTGTGAGTGGAGAGCCAAAGGTAAGTTTGTTAGCTTCCTTTTGGAGATCATGACCTGCTGCCAGGGCTCAGAAGCATGGAGGCCAGCCTCTAACAGTAGGATCCGACTGCTTGGATAAGTAAGCCACAGGGGGAAAGGTAGGGCCATGGTTTTGGCCCAGAACACCCAAGCTTTGGCCCCCCTTCTCATGCACATAAAGGGAGAAGGGGCGAGTCAGGTCAGGCAAGTGCAAGGCCGGTGTTTGGAGAAGGGCCTGTTTTAGGATTTGGAAGGGTCTACCCACTGAGGAGGACAAAGGCTCATCCTGGGAGCCCCTGGCTAGATCATAAAGAGGTCTTGCCAGGAGAGAGTAGTTAGGGATCCAGGCCCTGAAGTACCCAGCTAAGCCCCCAAAAGAAAGAATTTCAGCCTTTGTTTTTGGTGTTGGCAGAGTTTCAATTGGAGGTTTCCTATCAGTAGTAATGGCCTTTTTCCCTGGGGAGATGGAAAATCCCAAATAGGTAGCCTTGGGGCAGGAAATCTGAGCTTTCTGTGGAGAGACACAATATCCTTTCTGAGCTAGACAGTTGAGTAGTTTGATAGTATCATCCATGGAAGCATGTTCTGAACAGCTACAAAGGAGGGGATCATCCACATACTGTAGAAGGGTGGATTTGGGACATTTAAGATGGAAATTTTGCAAATCTGCTGCCAAAGTCTGCCCAAAAAGATGGGGGCTACCTCGGAAGCCCTGGGGGAGTACTGTCCATGTAAACTGTTGCGAGTGCCTGGTAGTGGGGTCAGTCCAGGTGAATGCAAAAATATCCTGGGATTCAGGGGCAAGAGGAATAGAAAAGAAGGCATCCTTCAGGTCAAGGGCTGTGAAGTGGGTAGCTGATTCAGGAATTTGAGATAATAGAGTGTGTGGGTTGTGGACCAAGGGATGGATGGGTTTGTTGGAGGAATCTATGAGGTGAAGGTCTTGGACTAAGCGGTAAGAAACATTAGGTTTCTTTACTGCCAGAATAGGAGTGTTATAGGGGGAATGAGTAGGCTGAATGTACCCCTTTTTCAAAAGATCCTGAATGATAGGCTGTAAGCCTGTCAGGGCTGTAGTGGAAAGAGGATATTGAGATTGATTGGGAAATTGTTTGGGGTTTCTAAGGTGAATCGTGACAGGAGGGCAAATGACTGTTGAAGGGTTGTGGATGTCCCAAATAACAGGATTCACCAAGCTCATGGGAACTGGAAAATGATCCTTTTTAAGATGAAAGTCCAACCAATCATCGCATTTGGAGCAGAATGGGTTGTCAGCCAAGAGAGCCAACAGGAAATGTGGGGTGGTTGAGGATGGAACTTGGATAGAAATGGTAGTTTTTACTGCTGAAAGAATGTCCCTACTGAGGAGTGGCACCGGGCATTGAGACATCACCAGAAAGGAGTGCGAGAATGGAGACTTGTTGATAGAGCACAGCAGCGGAGGAGTTTTTTGAGGATGTAAGGTTTTCCCTCCTACCCCGACAATAGGAGAGGACGACGGCACAGTAGGCCCCCAGAACTCCCTCAGGACCAAAAAGGTTGCCCTGGTGTCAAGAAGGAAGTCCATTTGGCACCCATCCACCTGAATTTGTACCCTGGGTTCCTGCCTGTTGGTGGTAACAGCCGGGGAGGAGGACCCAGGGCCCCGTCAGTCATCGAGTGCTAAGCCCAAGAGGTTGGTAGGGCCTTTGGCCGTAGCCCCCCTGTGGGAACTAGGACAATCAGAACCCAATGACCTGTTTGCTGACATTTGGGGCAGGGTGTGTGTGGGTCCTAGGAGTTGGGCATGCTTTAGCCCAGTGACCCTCCTTGCCGAACTTAAAACAGGCACCTGGGGGAGCTTTGGCGCATGGCAGCTCCTGTCGCCGCATTTGAGGGGTCCTTTGAAGGACCTGGGCAAGCATTTGAAACTTGCTCTGTTCCGCCTTCTCCTGTCTTTGGTATCTACGGTGCTCAATCTCCTCATCTCGATTGTGAAAGACCTTGAAGGTCATGGCTAAGATTTTGGTCTGGGGAGTTGTGGGTCCTTGCTCAAGTTTTTTAAGTTTGGCCTTAATATCAGGATAGCTCTGTGATAGGAAGTATGTCATAAGGACATGCCGGCTGTCGGGGGTTTCAGGGTCCCACTTGGTATATTGTTGAAGGGCCTTAGTGAGTCGATCTAAAAACTCGGAGGGGGTTTCATCCTTCTTTTGAATAATCTCCTGTATTTTATGAAAATTGACAGCCTTGCATGCTGCCTTCTTCAAGCCTGCCACAATGCATGCAGCGGATTGATCTCTAAGCTGCAATCCTGCATGGGTGTTACAGTCCCAATCGGGGTTTCGCTCCAGAACAGCATGAGGTCTGGTTGGATGATTAGGATTTACCCGATGGGTTTCATCAGCCTGTGCTCTAGCAAGTTCCCAGACCCTGGTGTGCTCCTCGGGAAGGAGGGTATTGGCGAGGAGCATGTATATATCATGGTGTGTAAGGCTATAGGCTGCAGGACCACTGGAACTCCCGAATGTAAGTGGTTGGGTCCGGCGAAGGAGCCTCACCTCCTTTCTAATTGAGTGAGGTCAGTCATAGAGAAGGGAACATGTACTCACAGGATGCCTTCAGGGCCTGCCACCTCTCAACAGCACCACGGTTTGGGGCAACCGGGTACGAGATTGGGTGGCAGGAGGACTAAAGGAATCAATGGACGAAGAAGAGGAGTCTGGGAGGAGCTGTGGGGAGTGGACAATAAGGGGGAGGTTCATCAGCCGGGTCAAAAGAGGAAATCGTTGTTGGAGCAAAGCTAGGGGTGAGAGGGGAGGAGGAAAAAGGCTTCGATGTAGGGAATCTCCTTCCATTTTTTCGAGCGCTCACAAAAGTTAAATAAATCTTGGAGAATTTGGGGGCCTAATGATCCCTCAGCAGGCCAAATACCGCGGTTGTCTAAGGGGTATCGAGGCCAATCTCGTGCACAGAACTTAATAAGAAGTTGAGGTTTAATATCTGGTGAGAGGGACAGTCGGTTCAGATTGGATAAGAGGCACTTTAGAGGGGAGTCGTTGGGGAGGGAAGAAGAGGCCCCCATGTTCGGGAGAGGGAATGTGAGTGAGGAAAAGACTTCCGGACCGGAGACTGAGCCGAGCAGGCTACCCCTCAGGCGTCCCCAAGTGGCGTACTGCTCGGATGACTCGGGAGAGTCGGGGCAAGGAGGACAATCGATGGTCACCTGAGGGTCCAACTGCCAGGCATATGTGCCAGGGGTCACGGAAGACCTAGCACCAGGTTTTCGGACAGTTTCGGAGGCAGAGAAAGAGAAAGCAGAGGAGAAAAGAGAGAGAGAGAGAGAGAGAGAGAGAGAGAAAGGAAAGGGGGTCTGTTCTTCCACACCACCCGACAGGAATAAGCTAATCGAGAGTCCACTGTGGTCATGTAGACTGCAGTGGGGTGCAGTCTCTCCCCTTGACCAGACGTCGGGGATTTGCCGGATGATCATGGTCAAATTCCCCGCTATAGTCCAGCCTTGGGCGGTAGCCGCCGCCGGGGGAACTCACCTACCAATCGACTGGTGTTGGTTGCAGAGTAGCAGACGCTTGAAAAGGTGGACGAGGATGATAAGCCTTGATGGAGGGGGTCCTCAATAAATGAGGGCATCCCCCTCATCCCGGGTTTCGGCACCAACGAAAGAAATCGACACCAACACGCAAGGTTCGCCGTCGGAGAAGGTTCGTTCTATTGAGCAATCCCCAGGGTTATACAGGGTGCGCCAGGGGAGTCCCTCGAGGGGCGGGGTGTGGGTAGTGGTGGGGCGGCAAGCTATTGGTTCCCTGCGTTAACTGCCACCGTGGAGCTCGGTCATTGGTCTAAGGTTCATGCCATGAGCCGGGTGGAGCAGGGGAGCAGCCCGGAAGAGAAGCTCTGCCGGCGCCCTCTTGAGTAAAGACATGGCAGAGAGGAAGGACGATCCCTGTGACATGGAGCCACCTTCTCACAACCTGGGACCTCGGGCGCTGTCAGATGGAACGCAGGTCTGCACGGCTCCCCCGCTTGGTCAGTGGCCATGTGACTATAGGCAGCAGACACTCCAGCCATTGCGGCAGCCCTTAAGGAAACGGAAGTGTGGGTGGTGGTTGCTGAGGGTCTGCAGAAGACGGCCCTCGAGGAACTCAGACCGTGACCTGAGTTGAGAAGAGGGTCCCTGCAGGAGTGAATCAGGTCAGCTCTCAAGGTGAACCGGCCTGGGTTCGGGCGGGCCCCGATCCAACGGTAGGCCGGCAGGGGAAGACCAGGGAGGAGGGCCCGGTGGCCCTGGAGGAGAGACAAGAGGAAGGCCAGGAGCCACCAGCAGCTGGGAGAGGCAGGAAGGACCGTCCCCTGCAGCCTCCGGGAGTGCCGCTTCCAGCACCTCCGCCTCAGACTTCCGGCTCCAGGACGTAGAGCGTCAACTCCTGTCACTGTGAGGCCGGAGTGTGTGGCCGTGTGTCATGGCAGCCATGGGAAGCTGATGCCCGCAGACAGAGGTGCCACTGCAGCCGTGGCACCTGAGGGAAGGACAGGAGTCTGGGGTTAAGGAGGAGAAGGCCCTCCAACGGACGGGTGGGGGCTGCCCTGGCAACAGCCACGTCCACAGAGCACTTCCGTGGAGCCTGGCCCACCCTCCCTTGGTCCCTTTTTAAACCACAGATGCTGCCCCGCTCCCCACCCCAGCCCTGCTGAAGACCCCCCGCCTGGCTGTCCAAGGCCCCTTTGTCCCTGTGGCACGAGTGCCCAGGAGACGTGCCCTGCTGGCTCTGGACAGGTGCAGGTGAGTCCGACCAGAACACCCCAGCCTCCTCCCCTCCCCTGGGACAGCGGAAGCCAGCTCCCCCTCCCCCACAGCTGCTCCAGGTCCCCAGGACAGAGGCGGCAAAACAGTGTCCCCAACTGGCTTCTTCCCCAGGGGTGTCCTGGGAGCCACTTACAGTGAACCACTTGCACCCAAGTCCTTCCTGCAGGGTGGCTTCTGGGAGAGTCCAAACCAAGGCCCTGGTGGCCTGGGCTCATCCCACCTTGGACCCCAGAGCCCAGGCAAGCGGGGCTGTGATGGGTTATGAGCACCATGGACCAGAGGTGCCTCCCTGTCAGGGACCCAGGCAGACCGCAGTTGGCTTCCTGCCACCGTGGGAGAGCCTCCTGATGCGCAGGCTCTGGCAAGTCCCTAGTCACTGTGGCCCCTGTGGTGCCCGGGGGACGGGCTCTAGTGGGAAGCCTGTCCCCTCCAACTACTCTGGCTTTTCCAGGTCCCAGGGACCTGTCACCCTCTCCTTGCCATTCACATCTGGCACCTCTCAAGAAATAAGCGGGGCCCACAGCTGGGCAGTGTGCCCCAGAGACAGTCCCGGGAGGGCCTGAGCCAGCACCACCTGAGGAATCTCCAGCCCCAACAGCTTCTGCGAAATTCCTTGCTCTTTGCTGGAGCCGAGGTCAGCGCGGGAGGAGCTCTTGCATGATCACGGCCAGAGTGATCAGGGGTGACCTGGGCCAGCCATCACTCGGCTTTTGGAAAGCTACCTGAAGAATGTGAATAACAGAAAAGGTGACAGTGACCATTCTGTACCATGAACGGCCTCGACGGCACCCCATTTCTATTGGAAGGAAACTGCCTTCATTTCTTGGATTTCTGCAAGGGACACTTTCTGTCCTAAACAGATGATGAGGCTGCATTGAAGCCATTCATTCACCCACGCAGCAAAGGATGCCCAGGGCCACTGTGACAGGTGGTGTTCCGATCAGGACCGTGAGACCAAGCCAAGTGCACTCCGTGCAAAAGCACTGATCCCCACAGCTCCGGTGGCGGGTCCCCCGTTAGCCCCACTTTACAGATAAGGAAGCAGAGGCTCGGCCAGTTTGCTCACTCTCCTCTGGTGGCCCAGCAATCCCCAGGGGAGTCGGGTTTGAAGGGAGACTTGAACTCTGCTCCCGGGCTCATGGGCGACAGGCGCTGTCGCGTGGCATGCCATTGAACTCGTTTCCCTGGGCCTCAGTCTCCTCCTCTGGAAAATGGGCCTGCCTGTCAGAGAAGCTTGAAAGGACAGAAAAGAGCCATCGCAAGGTGAAGGGCCAGCCCAAGGGACAGCGGCACACCCTCGGCATCTGCTTCCCAGCTTCTCAGATCCCAAGACGGTGTTGTCCTTGATATTCCAACAAAGGTCAGAATTGTGGAATTAGAAAAATCTTCCCCAGAAAACTACATGGGGACACAGCGGCCCCAAGACGGGTGTTTTGTTCCAAGTCAGACTCCGACCTAGATCTGTCCACCTGAAGGCCACCCTCTCGTCCCTCTGCCACCGCGAGAGCCAGACGCTCCAGCATCGGGCTCCCAGCCTCAGCTGTGGTAAGTCAGGGTCACAGGCCACCCCAGGTCTCACCAGCAGAGAGCACAATGTCAAAGCCACACCCACAGGGGCCCAGAGGTGGCCGGGAGGCCTGTCTGGCAGATCCTGAGCCAGCCTGAGTTTCCCCAAGGTCCCAGTCAGGAAAGGGTCACTTCCTCCTTTTCCATCCTGTTCGAAAGCCACCAATTCCCAGCTGGTGGATGCCGCCTTCAGGTGCCAACAATGCCCTCCGGGAAGGTTTAGAGGAGGGACAGAGGATCGCAGCACGGCAGCTCACCAGGGAGCCCTGGATGAAAGGGCCCTCAGGGACCGTCCCCAACCACTGCAGAGCAGGCTGGAGCAGCCGGCTGCCTGGCTCAGGGCCAGGGCCTGGCCACGCTGTCGGTGCCTCAGTTTCCTCACCTGCACAATCGGACAACCACAGTCCCCACTCCATGGTCACCAAGAGACTTCAGTGCTCATCGCAGGCCTGACACACAGCAAGTGCACCACGTCCCCAGGCCTGAAGCCTGGGAGTTGACCCTCTGGCCGTGAGTGACCTCAGACATGGATTTAGGGGTGATGGTTTGCAGTAGGTGACAGGATCAATGGAAGGCGCAGGGACAAGAGCCCTCGAAGGTGGGCTACTTTCAAGGGTGGTCTGCAGGACACAGGGGCCATCTCTCTCAGAGCTGGCAAGGGCCTGAGTGTATGTGGACAGAGGACAGAGAAGACCCTGGAGCCCGGCCCAGAGGGCATGGCCCTGAACCAGGTGGCCAAGTGGCATGGGCGGGGGCTGCCCCTCTCTAAGGGCCCAAGGTGGATCTGGGCAGGGGCTGCAGGGCCGGAGTAAGGAGGTGCCTCTGAGCCGGCGGGGCTGAACCAGGTGGGCAGCGGCACTGGGGCCAAGCAGAGGGCCTCCCGGTGCTGAGGCGGCTGTTTGGGGCTGACCACAACGTTGTTGAACCGTTACTGTTTCCTGGGTCTGGCACAATCTGCCCACCTCAGCCCCAGGACAGAGGATCTGAGTGCTCCCATTCCACGTGGGAGAAGACTGGAACAGAGAGGGGTAGTGAGCTGCCCAAGGTCACACAGGTAGGATTAGAGCCCAAAGGCTTTGGCCCTGGAACCTATTACTTAACCAGTAGGCGCACTGCCAGTAACTACAGATGCAGTCACTGCCTGCGGGGCATGTTCAGGGCTCACAGAGCTTGTGATAATTGAGCCCAGAAAAGCATATTAGGGCTTAAGTGGGTTTAAAGGGGTCAGCAAGGGCAAAGGCCCTGAGGCTGAATCAGCAGGTCAGGTTTGCAGGCCCCAGGGAGCCTGCGGCCTGGACACAGAGAGAGGGATAGAGTGGAGGGAACAGCTCCTCCCCCACCACACCCTGGCAACTCCGTGAGGAAGGCGACCTCACCCCAAGGGCAGGAGGGAGAGTTTGGGGTCGTCAGTGGAAATGTGAAGATTTGGAAAGATCCTGCCCTGAAATAGAACAAGACTCAGCTGAAATTTAAAAAAATGAAGGGCACTCTGCGTGCTGGGCAAGGGGTCCCCCAAAACAAAGGGCAGAGGGGACTGTGCGGCTTGGCTTTGTGGTGGGAAGGAGGAAAATCTGGGCTATTGGGGTTCTTTCTTTGGTACTGGGGGTGGAACCCGTGGGTGCTCTACCACTAAGCTACATCCTCAGCCCTTCCCATTTTATATTTTGAGACAGGGTCTCACTAAGTTACTGAGGCCAGCCTTGAACTTGCAATCCTCCTGCCTCAGCCTCCATCCTAGCTGGGATTGTAGGCATGCTCTGCCACACCCAGCCTGGGCTATTTTGGATTTAGGGGGCTGGGGACAAGCTAAAATGGGCCCCAACAGTTGCAGGGGACTGGGGAGGGCCAGTCTGGGGAGGGTACTTTTGTCCCCTGATTCCAAGGCATTATGTAGGGTGGGGACTGGAAAGGAGAATGGAATTGCGGAGCCACAGGGAGCAGCTTCGTTGGCCTCGTAGCATTGGCTTGGGTTCAGACTGAGCTGCGGGAATTACTTGTCCTCTCCCTGAGCACGGCCACACAGCTTTGTGCACGGATCGCAGAAAGAGACCAGCAAGGGGCATCGGCAGGCTCTGGGCTGTGGCTGGGCACTGCCTCCAGGGCCTTGCGCAGGTGAGTCACCTGCCTCTACCAACTTCCCAGTTCTCCACTGGGCGAGGGAACGGCCAAGAGACGCTAAACAAGGAATGTTCTAGAAAAGCGACTCAGGCGTCCCCAGACGATCTGTCACAGGCTGTTAGAGGAGTCCCCGGTGGCTCTGTTAAGATGATTTACTCAACCTTAAATAAAAGCAGCCGCAAAATAAATCAGAAGGGCCGCGGGCCTCGCCGCCCTCGGGCCGCTGATTTTCCCGGCGGCTGCTGCCCCCTGCCGACGGGAGCGGCGCACGGCAGTGTCCGCGCGGCCCGGACCGCAGCTCGTCCGCTTTGCATTCCAGGCACAGCGGAGGTGAGTCAGGCTCCAGCTCGCTGCCCTTTATTGAAAGGGCCACGGCCAAGTTCTGCATCAGCAGAGCCGTAAACAGCCAGGCCCACGCGAACGGCGGAAAAGCGAGCGCAGGGATCATTTCCAGGGAGCAGCCCCAGATGTGACCGGGTGCCTTACCGAAAATTGTGCAGCAGAACACCCGCCCCATCCAGCGCCCCACGACGTCTGCACCCCAGGGCTGTAAATCAGGGCTGGCGCACCCGAGGGCCACGCAAGCGCGCTGCAGACCCCTGGCGTGGGCGTTGGCCCCAGCGAGCCTCGGAGCTGTTGGAGCAGATAGGACGTTGCAACTGGCCGCCAGGGTCCAGCCCCGAGGCCTCGTGCATTTCCGTTTTCAGTCAATGGCCTCTTCCCGTGGAGAGGTTCGCCCCTCCCCAGGTGCATGGCCAATGTCCAGAGCTGAAGACGATTCTGGTATCCAGTGGGGAGGGGCCGGAGATTCTGCCAAACATCCCATAATGCTCAGGACATCCTCCCCCCACGACTCAAAAGAAAAGAAGTCTCCACCCCCAAATGTCCACAGTGCCACGGTGCAAAAACCATTGCGTGCAGTCAGATCTGCTGCCCTCTGTTCTTGGCACAGCCCCGACGGAGGGCAGGGAGCAGCCATGTCCCCTGCAGCCGTGTCCCCTGCACCGGAGGAGCTTCCCTGAGGCCTCCAGAGCTCCGGGGCCTCTGCCCACTAATCCCCCTCCCCAGATCTCTAATCTACCCAAAGGGATTGAGCTGTGTCCGCAAAAACTGTGACTGCACCCTGTAGTGACGGGGTCTGGTGGGGCCCAAGCAGTGGGGGAACCCGGCTGTCACCTTGAGGCCCGGCTGTCACCTGGGCCCTGCAGTGGGCATGCTCTGCCAGGCACTGTGCTCGGAATATTGCCACATCCCTGGCACCAAGCCGCAGCTCATAGGCATGCCGCTGGCAGGGCTGTTGGGAGGCGCTGACCCCGGGATGATGGAGCAGCCCTGGGAGCCCCTGTCAGCCACTGTCCCTGCTCCACTTTTGCCCAAAGCCTGGGCTTTGCTCAGCCCAGAGAGCTTGGCCTTGGGAAGCAGCACTGTTAACCCTTTGTCCTCCATGGAGTATTCAGATCTAGCTAGGGAGGCAGGAAGGGGGTGAGGAGGGAGGATCCAGGGTCAGGCTACCCTCCGTTTGAACAGTCACTGCGCCCCTCCCACTAATGAGCCCAGGTAAGCACCTGCTTGAGAAGTGGTGTTCAAGGATTGGTGTTTGTTGAATGAATGAATGACCAGAGGGTAAAATCCTTCATTCATTCATTCAAAAATATTCACTGTGTCTCACCGAGCTGGACACTGTCTTAGATGTGGTGACCCACAGCGATCCAGTCCCTGTTCTCATGAACCTTACCTTCTAGTGGAGGGAGGTGGATACCATGCAAACAAGTAAGTATGGAGTATGACCTCAGGGAGCAATGAGTGCTAGGCCGGAAGGATGTTGAGGCAAGGAAGCCGAGCTGACAGGTTGAGGGGGATTCTTTAAATTGGGTGCTTGGAAGGGCTTCCCTGATGACATGTCCTTGGAATAGACATCTGAAGGTCACGAGGGAAACAGCCCAACAGCTGTGCTGGGAACTGTAAGTGCAAAGGCCCTGAGGTAGGGATTGTCTTGAGGAGTTGGAGAAACAGTAAATTGACTGGGTACTATAGATGGAGGTGGGTCCTGGCATTACCTCAAATATAAGCAAGTATCTAAGGCACCAGGAAGGGTGGCGAAAACACAGACCGTGTCCCTGCCGCCAGGGTGGGGGCTGGAAAGTCACCTTTCTGACAGCTCCTGAGATGCTGATGTCCTGGTTCAGGGTCATGCACGGGACGTCTGTTCTTCCCGCTTCCCCCCCTGTTCAACGAGCCTCGGGCACTTCTTGATTACCCACTTCCCACTGGGCCCGAGGAGTCTGCCCACCCCTATGTCCAGCACTTAGTAAGCACTCAGTAAAATATTTTTGAATGAATTCCTCAGAGAAGGTTCCTGTGCTGGCCTTGCCTCCCTGTCATTCTGCTCTATCCTGCTCCAGGCAATGCTCGGCTCAGGGCTCAGCTCAGACCCAGCTCCTGCCAGCCAAGAGCGGTGCCTGTCATTCCCCAGGCCGCCGCGCTGTGTCCCCAGCATGTCCTTCCCCTGTGTCCACCTCCCAGATCCTACCCGGCGATCACAGCCCACCTCCCACGGCCCACCTCCCACGCCCTGCCCAGCTCCCTCTCTGCCATCCCGGGCCCATGAGCTCCTTGAGGTGCAGGGATCCTGTGTCCTCTCCTGTCCTGATGTTTGTCCTGACTTCACGTTTGTCTTCCTTGCTTGACCAGAGGTCACGGTCACAGGCTGAGCCATCAACAGACATCTCCGCTGCTGCTTCAGTGTTTCCAATTCAAGTTCATTGCCGAAACTTAAGAGTCAGGGGATTTCACAGAAAAGTCTGGCTTCCTGACTCCTCTGAAGAAGTCAGTGTCCTGAAATCCCAGGCCCACCTTCTCACGTGGGCAGGACGGACCAGAGTGGAGGCCTGTGACCCTGTCACGCTCACCTCCGGTGGTCCCAGCCACCGGCCCAGTGCCTCCCCAGGAAAGGCTTGCGAATGAAAGCGGAGTAGAAAACACGTGCTCCCAGGAGTCCCAGGCCGGGGCGGGGCTCGGACCCCAGTCCTGGCAGACTCATCGCGTGACTCGGGCTCTCTCCAGCCTCAGGGTCCTCGCCTGCTCAATTAAAGCAGTAGCCTCTGCTTGGCGGAGTTGTGACCTCGAACCAGAGTGGGTGTGAGGTGCTGAGCGGGCGCCCAGCATGGCATGTTTGATGGGCGAGAGCTGCGGCTGCCGAGGCTCTGTCAGTGTTCGCTGAGGAGTGTGGGGCGGCCACCGCTTGCATTTAATGCCAGCCCTGAACCTCTAGCTCTGGCTGAACCTCCTGAGGGCCTGGTTTCCGCAAGCCTCCCAGGGGGTGTGATGTTGGTTTGAATGTGACCGTGAGATGAATTAACCTCGACCACCTTTCATCCGGGCCAGCACACGGACCTTAGCAAAACGTCAGCTGTGGCTATGGGAGCCTCTGGGGGGTGGGAGGGAGCAGAAGGGAGCTTCTGGGGGGTGGGAGGGAGCAGAATTTGCCCTGGTGGCTCCAAAACTGTCAGACCACCTTCAACCCTGTGCCTTCTAGTCACGCATCTGACTTTGGTCATCAAGAATGCACAAGAAGACCCTGGGGACAATTTCATCTCTCTGGAGAGATCCCAAGGGCCCCTGCAATGGCACGGACTAAAATCATACCAATTATCTACGCAGAAAGCGAGGGGGAGGGGGTCACTGGGCTGCGCTGAAGGAGGGCAGAGCAGAGGGACTCGGGCAGCAGCTCTCTACTCACCCAGGGCATCTGAGATGAGCTAGCATGACGTCAGTGAAGAAAAGCAGGTCAGGGTAATGAAGGAGACACAGGCCTCCACCTAACCCCGGAACAGATCTCCAGGACAGAAAACTCCAAGGTGCCTTGCTTCAACCCTGCACTAAGGGCTGAGACCCATTTGTACACACACACACACACACACACACACACTCTACCATCTGCAAGTAGCCAGGGGCAGCAGGCATCCACGCCACGGGCTGTTCTTCCCTTTCAGCATTGGCCATCAAAGGACCCAGGGCCCACAAGAAGGAGAACTGCAGAGCACTTGGCCAACCAGAGGTGGGTGGTAAAGGGAACCTGTGCAGGGAGTTCCTTCTCACTCATCACTGGGCAATGGCCTGGTGCACGCCTCTGGTCCTGGACACTCACGAGCTTTCTCTTCCATCCCCACCATGTGGGTTCTAACAGGCCCGTCTTCAGAGCCAGGCCAGGGAGAGGAGAGTGGTTTGTCCACCACCACCTAATGGCAAAGCGATTGCCCCCTCTGCTCCGCAGGAGAGTCAGCTGATTAAGAGCCTGGGTACATTCTCCATTTCACAGGGCAGGAAAGGAGCTAAGAGGAGAGTCCAAGTTCAAACTCCTGGGAGCCCCCACTCCCCTCAGCAAAGTCCACCTTCTCCCTTCCGTTCACAGACATCGCTTGAAAAACTTCCAGATTATACATTTTTTACTTTTTAGCTGACATTTTTAATTTTTTAAATTTATTCTAACTAGTTGTACATGACAGTAGAATGCATTTAGACATGTTGATATACATAAATGGGGTGTCATCTCTCATTTTTCCGACTGTACATATTGCAGGATCACATCGGTCACGCAGTCATACATGCGCATTAGGTCATAATGTCTTTCACTCTGCAATCCTTCCTGCTTCCGCACCCCTTCCCCTCCCTTCACTCCCCTCTACCTAGAGTAACTGTACTCTTCCCTAGCGCCCCCACCCCCCCCCCTTACTGTGAATTAGCATCCGCATATCGGAGAAAACATTCGGCCTTTGGTTTTGGGGTCTGGCTTGTAGCTGACACATTAAAGCCGTGCATATTCCCGGGAGCCAGGCGCCGTGTTGGTACAGGCATGCGTGCAGTGTGCAACGTGCGAACCAGGTTAAACGCATCTGGCTCCTACAGTTTCTTTATGGTGAAAACTTCCAAACTCCTTTCTTCTCGCTTTCTGAAAGGCGCAGGACACCGCCCTATCCACAGCCACCCCACTGCGCTCTAGCACAACACAACTCCTGCTCCGGTATTCCTCGACCTCCACCTTTCCCCAATTTCCCCTGTAAATTCCTCCCCGGTTTCGGATTTTAAGGCCATAACATGCATGGGCTTTAGGAATGCCATTTCTCTTCGGGACTCGGGGACAGGACTGGATTTGACGATGCCCTGCAGCCACGCTCCGGGGAACCCGGGAAACTGGCAAGCAGCTAGAACCAGAGCAAAGCTTGGCTCCCGCCACTGCGGATTCGTCTACTGCGCAGGCGCCGCTCCAGATTGCCGCACGCGGACGGGTCCCTCGTGGGCGAAACCATTACCAGGAGGGTAGGGGGAGTGTGACGAATCCCCAAACCTCACGAACGTAGTCCGAGCCACACTCTGGCCAATCGGGAACTTTCTTTCATCCCCGCCTCTGCAAACTTAATGGTGGAGCTGCTTTTCCCAAGACGCTCTTGTGCTGGGGCGGGAGATGATGGTGATTGACGTCATTTGAAGCCACTTGTCAAGCGGCGCGAAGTGGAAGAACAGATGCCGCTGCGAATTATCTCCCTAGAAAGGAATGTTAGCCCCGCCCCCTTCTCCTACTGGGTCTCAGCGGGACGTTGGGGGTGGGAGCTCTTGGAAGCAGCCAATCGACGGCCAGAGAGGAGGAGGGACGGGGCGGTGGGTGGTGGTTGCCAAGCGAGGGTTTTCAGCGTGGTGCTTGGGACCCCAGGGGCGTTGAGCGTGTTTCTCGCTGATCCCACTGCCAGCACCTGAGCTGAGCGGCTGGGTTGGGAGCGGGATCCTCATCGTCCCGTCCGCATTTTGCAGGCTGCCTCCTCGGCCCTTGATCCGGGACCCATCCGGAGTCCTCCTGCTCCCTTCCACCCTAGCTGTCGACGTCCCCGCCCCGCCCAGGAGTTCCAGGTCCCATCCCGCCCGGTCCCCGCCGCGGCCGTGGCCGCAGGGGATCAACCCTCCCCGCTTCCACCGCCCAGGCCGCGAAACCCACCCTCCGACGCCTCTAGCAGCTGCTCTTCACTCCCTGGTCGTTGGTAGTGGTTGGTTACCATGGTGAAGCTGGCAGCCAAATGCATCCTGGCAGGTGAGTCTGAAAACTCGCGCTTGAATACAGTGGTCCCCGGAGTCCCCAGGCTCCATCATTCTCCGGGAGCTCTTGTTCACGTACAGTGTCTGCCCCCTTTCCCTGCCTCACTCCCAGAGGCGAGCTGCTGCAATTGCTGATAGAGTATGTCCGTCGGGCCGGGAGGAATTATCTTTCAGCACATTCGTACCTCCGCCGATTCCCTGCCATTGAGACCGCCTTCGCCAGTTCGAGCTGTGCTCAGGAGAGGCAGACTCCTTTAAAAATCAGGCTAACAGACCCTCAGCGCTCCAACTCAATCATTTGCTGTACCTCAGAGTTAGGAATCACTGACTTTGGGGTTCTGTACTCATGGGCTTGTTTTCCTGGTCCCACCTCCTCTGGTGAGAGGGCTAGGAGAGAGCAGTGTACCCCGCGGCAGAGTTTGCAGACACCTGTTAGTTGACCACCTCCCGCCCATTCTCAGGAGGACGGAAACATTGAATCCCCCAAAGGTAGGAATCTGTGCTTTCATTGACTGACCTACCAAGCAGCCAGAAAATTCCTGGAACATAGTAGGTGTTCAATAAATACTTGTAGAATAAATAGATCTGTGACATTACCTTGTAGTGTTTTCCTCGAATCAGTCTGCATATTTAGAAAGCAATTGCTTCCATTGTACCTTGGTGGAGGCAGAACACGTGTGTTGCACTGAGTCCTTGCCGTATACCGGGTGCGCACCATAACACGCTGGAGTAGGTGCTGTTTTGCCCTGATCTTATGGAGGCGTTGCCTAGTGAAGGTCACGCTCAGGAATTTCCACACCCAAATCCCTGAACCTGTGCCACTGTTGAGACCCAGGGCCATGCCAGGCTTCCCTAACAAGGGGTGAGAAATGACATGAAGAAAAAAAAAAAGAGAGATTCCTTTTTACTCCTCTCTCAGACTGAAAATAGACTGTAGTATTTTTAATGACTTTTCTAATCTGAAAATAAAAGTGTGACACAGAAAGAAAGATGACTGGCAGCAGTGATTCAGATCGTACTGGAGCAAAAGAAATGAATGGTTCTCTAGGGAACCTCCGGTTTCCAGAGCGCCAGGGGAGGCGATGTTGGATCACAGAATCAATGCTGGCTGCTCTCTTCCTGGCTGAGCCCTGTTGGGCTGTGTTTCCTTGAGCTTCAGTTTCCTCATGGATAAGGTGGGGCTGTTTCCTTTTTCTAAAGTTAGATTTTTTTTTAATAGTCTCTTTCTGAATGTTCTTTCTCATGTTTTTAATTGAGCTTCCTTCCTGGAGCTGACGTCTGAGTCCTTGTGTGCTGGCACTATCCTAGATCCTCACTCCTTGCCTCGCTGAGTCCTCACAGCAACCCTGCAGGCTTGGTACTTCTGTGGTTCTTCTTTACAGATGAGGCAGATGAGGCTCAGAGAGGTGAGGCCACTTGCCCTGGGTCACACAGCCGGCAGCAGCGGAGCTACAATCCAGACCCTGGCTCCAAACCCAGGGGATCTGATTTCCAGGGCTTTGCTCTTGGCCCAGGCTCCACTGTGCAGAGCCTTGTTCCTTTTTGCCCCAACTCTCTTGGGTACTTGTTGCACCTGATTGCAGTTATGACCTAGGTCAGTGGCTCCCGAACCCCGGCCTGGCCCAGAGCCTGCAGCCTCCTTTCAAGACCTCCAGGGCATCTCCTCTCAGAAGTCTCCAGGTACCACAAGACCTCAGCCCAGCGAGTCAGCCTGTCTTGGCAGCACCTCCAGACCCTCCCCAGCACCCTCCATGCATGCGCCCCTCGCGGTTTCATTTTTCTTTCACCCCTGGTAGGCCCACATTTTTCCTCTCATGAAACTAGACATCAGGGGACCTGATACGCGACCCCAGTGATATTCACTCAGCAGACATTTACTGAGCATCTACTATGCGTGGGTCACCATGCCAAGTGCAGGAATGAATCAGCCAGCACCACACTCCAGGAGGGGCTGAGGTCCACGCAGCTGCATGCCGCAGCCACCAAGAGCGTGCCTTCGGGTGCAGACGCTGGCCAGGTCCCTCAGAACACAGCCACTACTTGTTCTGGTTCACCGGGGAAAAAAAAACAAAAAACCATACTTGACATTTATCTATAATTTATTTGGTTAAAAAAATAGTAATCACCACGTGCTGAGCACTGTACATATTAACTCATTAAATCTCCACAACAGTTCTGTGAAGTGGGTGTGTTATCTCATTTACAGATGCAGCAACTTGCGCACAGAGAGATTAAGTAACTGACCTAACGTCACACAGCTCGCACGTGGTGGAGCTTGAGTCTCTGCCTCTCAGTACTATGGTATGCTGTGCCCTCAAGTACTGTGGGTCACTGTGCCTTAAGTACTGTGGGATACCATGCCCTTAAGTACCATGGGCGACTGTGCCCTTAAGTACTCTGGGCCACTGCCTCTCCCTGTGGGTGGGAGGTAGTCCCCATGTCAGATCTCCTGCTACCACAGGACCCACGTTACCACCCTAGTGAAGACGAGGGAGGGAGATGTGAGCTCAGAGGCTGGAAAGGAAGGCACCAAGTGAGCTTTTCCTGGAGAGAGCAGGCAGGATTTGAACTTGGACTGGAAGGAGGGGGCTTGAGGGGTGAGCAGGGACCCAGCGAGCAGGAGCTCGGAACCCAGACTCTGGGGACAGCTGGAAAGAGCAGGAGGGACCTGGGCTGGGTGGGCCCCGCGGCCGCACCCTCGCCCAGCACACGTAGGGCCCGGTGTGATTCCCAGCCCACCAAAGAGAAGAGAAGCCCAGGCAGGTTTTGTGGGAGGACGAGGACGCCGTTCTGGGAAGCTCCGAGTGTCACTGCTGGGCTGGGACGGGCGGGCGAGGACAGGGAGGCCCTCGGCAGCCACGGCCGTCCCAGCAGAGTGCTTTGGGCCTGTTGGTGGTGAGGTTTTGTTGATGGGATTGGCTCCTCAGGGGCAGGGAGGCTCCGCGCTGGCACAGAGCTCTGCCCTGTGACGGGGCCATGGCAACCCAGCCAGTTCCATACCCTCCTGAGGGGTCCGTGCTTGGAGACCCCTCCTGGAACCAGGACTGCCTGAGTCAGGGTTGGGGGGTGGGGGGACAGAAACTGAGCCCAGCAGGGGTCACCAAGCAGTGGCCGCTGCTGGGAGACAGGCCTGTGTGGGTCACCAAGGCCAGTGGGACAGGCTGGGGACAAAGGGGCCGGCTCAGGCTGCCCGCCCTCCCAAGATGGCAAGGACGAGCACTGAGGAAAGACCCCTGGACCTGCGGGAGGAGGCGGCCGGGCGCCTTGCCCAGCGGGCTCAGTCCCGCCCGTGCGCCCAGCCTCCTGGCTGCAGCCACGGAGGCCTCCGCACTGGTCGGCCGGCCACTGGGCCCTGGTGCTCCTCCAGCTCTCAGTTCTCAGCCCGTGCCCTTTGAACTTGCACTTGCGTCCTGTGGCTCCACCCATGTGTCCCCCGCCCTCGTCCTCCCTGTGCTCCGATCCCTCCTCGGAGCCCAGAGCCCACACGGCGGCTGCCCGTGAGTGTTGGCGACTGACTGACGTCAGAGGATCAAGCAGAGCCCGTCTGGGGATTCCACGGCAGGGACAGCCACGTCCCGGCTGCAGTCAGGGGGGTGTCTGCTTGGGGACAGGTGGGTGCCAGTGACAGTCCAGACCAAGGCACCAGATGTCCTGGAGCGCCGTGCTGATGAAGGGACAGTATTTAAACAGGCCAGGAGTGGCCTCTGACCTCCAGCAGAGCACTGGCCTGGGGGAGTGAGCACGATGTTCGAATCCTAGGCAGTCACCCAGTTTCTCTGAGCCTCAGTCTCTTCTTCTGTCAGGTGAGGTGGATGATGTCCTGGTAGGGAGGCAGGGCACAGTGGGGACAGAAGGACTGTGTGCCTGGGTCCGTGAGGGAGCAAAGGACAGTGGCAGGTGGAAAAGCCAGTCTTGAGAGGGAGAGCTCACGAGCAGGAAAACGCCACAAGAGGTCAAGTTGTTGTCTCAGAAGAGAAGATCACAGGTGGGAGAGTCGAAGTGACACCTGAGCAGACTGGCAGCTGTGAGGAGCGGGGACAGAAGCCGGGCGGTGCTGTGAGGGGATGTGGAGGGGCAAGGGGAGCCAAAGGTGCAGGTCAAAGGGGCCGGGCAGCTGAGGCTTCGCTGAGGATCAGGAGGGGAGGCAGTAGAGGCCATGTTCTCCAGGGCTGGAGGCTGCACACAGGGACACCTGGCATCAGGGGAGGCAGGGTGTGGGCCAGAGGGACGCACAGCTGGGCATGGGAGCTCCCAGTCCATGAGGTTCAGACCTCAGACGTAGACCTGTGAGGAGTGGCCGCCGCTGTGGGTGGGTGGGTGAGAGGCAGGGTGTCCCTCGATGGGGACGCAGCTCTGGCTTCTCGTTTCTGGAAACATACAAAGTCCTGGTGTTGGGCTGCCTGGGGCTCGAGCTGCCCGCTCTGCTCCTTCCTGTCAAGACTTGCAAGTGAATTCCAGCTGGACAGAGACGGGTTTCCCGGGTGTGTCCCTGGGAGCTGGTGACTCTGGGCCAGGCCTTCCTGACCTCTGTGACCTTCTGGGTGGTTCCCTTGGAGGAAAGCACCCTTGGCTCGTAGAGAAGAGCTCCGGACTGTGGGTGTTGAAGATGGTGTCCTTGTCCCTACCCCGCCTGGACCCCTCGGTTCCGGGGTTTTGGGGCAGGAGGTTCTCGAGGGGTGGCTGACGTGCTGCTGTCTCCTCTGACCCCAGGAGACCCAGCCGTGGGCAAGACCGCGCTGGCCCACATCTTCCGCCACGACGGCGCACACTTCCAGAACTACACCCTGGTGAGTGAGCGGCCGGCCGCGGGGCCCAGCGAGCGGGGACGTTACCCAGGGCCTGACTGCCAAACCTCGAACCTCGACCCGCAGCCCCAGGAGGCCCGGGTCCTCACAGCCTTAGGGAGGGGCCGTCTGCAGAGTGGGCTGGCCAGAGCACAGCATGGTCACCACGAGCAGCAGCTCACTCACCGGCAGGGGCTGGGGGGCCAGGGCCCTGACTCCCGTAGTCGTGGGCACGGGCACGGGGCTGGGGGCGTCCCTCGGGGTGCTGGGGTCTCAGGTCTTCCTGCATCACTGCTGACACCCATGTGCCTGGTGTTCCAATGCAGACGGCGGGAGTGGATTTGGTGGTGAAGACGGTGCCAGTTCCCGACACCAGCGACAGTGTGGTGAGTGGCCCACCCAACCCGAGGGAACTCGGCTCCTCCCGTGGGCCCAGGTCCTCTTCCTGGGAGGACCAGTGCGGGGACTGGGCCCAGATTCACCTGAGATCGAGAGCAGGGAACATGGGAATCATTCAAGAGGGACCGAGGGATTGGCATCCTGGGACACTGGCCTTGCCAGAAGAGCTGGCTCTCCAGTGTCAAGATCCCCTGCCCCCATCCCTCTACGGGACCCCAGAGCTCTTGAAGTTGAATGGCAAGATTGTCCCTTCCTGGCAGGACAAGCCCTATTCTTGTCCCTTCCTGGCAGGACAGTCTATAGCTTTCTCCAGATTCTTACAGAGGTCCGTGAGCAGAGGGAGCGATCCTCAGCTTCCTGGTGCAGGGAGAAGGGATAGGCAAGAACAGGCAGCCATCTGCAGGTGACATGGCGCTCAGGTGCCCAGAGCCGGAGCCAGGGCAGAAGCCAGCCAGGGGTATCAGTGCTGGGTGGGGCCTTCAGGGGATTGGGGAGGGGCTCCCACCTGGGCTGGCGAGATGGGACAGGTGGGAAGGGGCATCTGGCACCCTCTGTCTCAATGGCACCTCAGCCACCCAGAACGATGGCGGGCTGGCCTACTTTAAACGCCTTCCCCGGGCCTACTCAGTGACCTCCTTTAAAAAGATTTGAAAATCCATTTGGTCAACAAAGTGCAGGATGATCCTGTGGGATCCAGCGCGCTCTCGCTGTTCACGTTCTGTTCTGCCAGGTGGGGAGCCAGCCTGCTCCTGGTATTTTTGCACTCGGGGTCAGGAGAGGTGAGGCTCCCTGCCCAGCATGCCGGGTGGGTGGGGACCCGGCCTCCTGGGGCTCTGGAGTCCCTTCTCCCTGGTCCCCTCCCATGCCCGGGGAAAGCATGTGTATGAACCTTGTACGCACGTGGGTGCTGGCACTTTGCCACCAAGCCCAGTCTGCGGTGACAGGGTGTCCAAGTGGTCGCGGTGCCTGCGGCCAGCGGTTTTCCTTGGTGCAGTTGGCTGGACCTTGCTCTCTGGTTGCAGGAGCTCTTCATTTTTGACTCGGCCGGCAAGGAGCTGTTTTCTGAAATGCTGGATAAATTGGCAAGTAGCCCTCGATCTTCCTGGTCACCTCCTCCACCGCCTCCTGCCAAACACTTTGCCCCTCAGGATGCCCCACCTGACTGTTGTGCACCGCAGCCGTTTCGAGGCTGCGTGTGGCCCCGTGGTGGGTAGGAAGTGCCTGTGATGGCCCCGCCTGCCCGGGAATGACCAAGTCCCAAGGCCCCGGAGCTGTGGGCCAGTCCCTGCGGCCCCGCCCGCCTCCTGGGGGAGCCTCCGGAGGGGTCCTTTCAGCATCAGCTCCCAGGATGGTCTCCCTCCCCTCCAGGCAGTGGCCTGGGCCCTGCTGCAGCTCCCATCCTGCCCTGCCTCCCGATGTTCCCCGGCCGCCCTCCTCCGGCCCCACTTGCTGCCCCTGCCGTGGGAACAGGCCCTCTGACCTGGGCCAGGTTGCCAGTTAGAGGCCTGGAGTTCCCAGAGCCTCCTGCCTCCCCGGGAGCACACGCTTTCCTGGAAACTGTTTTCTTCCCCTTTCTTGTTGTCTAAGAGGAGTGACAATGATGAGTTTCACGCAGGGTCGACGTCGTGCACCAATCTGTGATCTTTCCCAAACAGCCACTGTGTGCGTGGCCTGGCGCGGAGCGTCACTGCCCTGATTAGAAAAGATGTCTGCGGCCAGTCAGGACCGCACTCCCATGGTTCCTCTCCCCCTCCAGCCGGCCCGACCAGGCTCCCCTTGGCTTTAGTCTGCTGCTAGGCCTGTCTGGGGCCCTCACTGAGGCCTGGAGAAGGCGGTGTCTGGAGCTAAGGCCACACTGCGGTGTCTCCTGTGTGCGCACAGGGAGGTCACTGTGGCTCTCCACCTGGAGGAGGGCCAGTGGCCTCTGGGTGCCTCCAGGACCAGCATTGTAGGGAGGGGCCCCCAGAGCTGGGCCTGGGCCAATTCTCCAAGCACCACTTAGGGAAAGGGCTCCCCCCTCTGCCCTGGAAGCTTACTGACACCCCAGAAATAAACCCCACTCTCACCATGCAGGACGGGGGCCCAGAGACTGCAGGGCAGGACCTCCCCCGGAAGGCAGCAGGAGGCCCAGGGCTCCCGCAGCCCCGAGCTGACGCCTGAGGGTGTGGCCCTGGCTCTTAACTGTGCGTTGAGGCTGATGCCACCCCAGCACATGCAGGGAACGTCCCCTGCATTTTGAAAAGCCAGCCTGTGAAGAAGGTGCAGGCAGAAGCCGGCCAGGGCGGCCACGCTCTCAGGCCTCCAGCAGGGAGGGCTCACCAGCCACTGGGGCAGGTGAAGACTGGGCCGGCGAGGCCCGTGGCGGGGGAGCAGGCTTCTGGGTGGGGAGAGGGCCCCGTCCTGCGCCAGCCCTCGCCGGACTCGTTTTCCTTGGCTACACGTGGGACCGACCACACCAGCCCTGCAGGCTGGGAAGTTTCCCAGTGGCACTCAGAGCCCCCGCCTAGAGCCCTGCCCGTCTTCCTGGCCCTGCCGGCCCCTGGGCACCGCCTTCTTTCAGCCCGTGGGGCACGTCCATGGCCGTTCCTGGCCCACCCTCGTGGCTCCTCATGCCCCTCACCCCCACCTCCCCTGCCTAAAAGCCTGGGAGTCCCCATCGTGTTCCTGACCTGTGCCCTTCCTGTCCCCCCATGCAGTGGGAGAGTCCCAACGTCCTGTGTCTGGTCTACGACGTGACCAATGAGCAGTCCTTCAGCAGCTGCGGCAAGTGGCTGGAGAAGGCCCGGGCACAGGCTCCGGGCTCCACCCTGCCAGGTAGGGCTGCCGCATCTCTTCCCGCAGCGCCTCTGTCCTCGTCTCGGGAGCCCCAGGCCATCGCAGGGGCCACTGTGGGTTCCAAACAGGCCCCTGAGCTCTGACCTTGACAGCCAGACTGCTGTGCCTCTCGGCAGCCACACAGCTCCGCCAGCGCCAGCCGCCCTGTCCCGGGGTGCAGGGGTGCAGGGGTGGGGCCACCCAGCCCACACGGGGGAGGTGCTGTAATAGGAACGAATGTTCCCAGAAAGCCCACCCCAGGGAAGCAGGCCTCCTTTTCTCCTCTGTGTGGGGCCCAAGTTCCATCCGAGTCCTTGTCCCTTCTGAGTGCTTTCAATCAGTTTATCTCGCGTCCCTGTGTGAGACCAGCGGATTCTCGTGGTTATGGGCCGGGGAAAGCCATCTCCAGAGTCGGCTCAGTGGCTGGCCCAGCCGCTGTGGCAGGAGCAGGACTCAATCGCCTCTGAGTCCCGGACTCGGAGCCCAGGCCCCGGGTTAGTGTCAGTGACTGTTTTGAAGTTTGCTCCATGCGCTGGGAACTACCGCAGGGGCGCACGTGCATTTGGCCTTGGCCATCGCAGGACCTGCAGGAGACAAGGGACACAGGGACACAGGAAGCTAGGGAAAATCTGAGCCTGCCACGCGTCAGAAGCAAAGCCCACCTTCACCCTCAGGCAGCCGGCCCTCGGCCTGGGTCAGGCCGCCCCTGGGGCCCCGGAGCGCACGCTGCCCCGTCCTTGCCGCTGCCCTGCCGGCCAGGCTGAGCTCGCTCCCCCTTGTTCCCTGAGCAGGTGTCCTGGTGGGAAACAAGACGGACCTGGCTGGCCGGCGGGCGGTGGACTCGGCTCAGGCCCGGGCGTGGGCGCTGAGCCAGGGCCTGGAATGCTTCGAAACATCCGCGGTGAGTATCTGCTGGCCCCGTCGCTGCGGCTGAAGTGGCCTCTGCTGGAAGCCACGATGTCCACACACAGCCGCGGTGTTGATGGCTGGGCCGCCACCTGCGGTGCACATTCACATCCCGGCCCAGACCCTTCCCCCTGCTGCGGAGTCACAGGTGTGTGGCAGGAGGGCGGACCCCAGCCCGCCCCTTAGTGGGACAGCCCTGTGCGTGGTGTCGGCCGCCCTGACCCTCGGTGTCCGAGTTGATCGGGGTTTCCTGGCCAGTGAAGGGTTGGGCCCGAGCCAGGACCCAAGCTTCTCATTCCCGGTGGTGCTCCTTGTGTCCTGGCTGCAGCCTCAAGGTGACTCCAGGTCACAAAGTGCCATTGAAGTCAGAGGGCCCCTGAAGAGGGAGGGCAGGACTGACCTGCGACCGCACTGTGAGGACTCTCACGGCAGGATTGGGCCCCGCGCTGTGGGCCCTTCCTGGGGGTTTGGAAGTCCAGCCCCTGCTGGCCTGGCACTGGCCACCCCAGTCAGATGCCTGGTGTGAGCTGTGTCCTTCAGGAGCTGGGGGCCAGAGCGTCCCTCTCAGGACCAGCAGGGCCCTTGCTGGGGAATCCTGTGGGGCCAGGCACAGCCACGTCGCAGCTGAGGCCTCACTTTGGGGCTCTGGACCTGGTTCTTTGGCCTCCAAAGGTCAGTGGGCTGGTCCCTAGACTCTGCCCACAAAGTATCAGCCGCCATTCTAACCTCCCAGGTGGCGCCTTCGGGGGCGGCGAGCACCTGGACCTCAGTGGCCAGGAGCTGACTAGCTGCAGGCCCCTGGGCACCCCAGGCTCCTCACTGTGAGGTGCTCCCCGTGGAGCGCCAGGCGCAGGGTCAGGCCGTCGGCGAGGCAGCTCAGCCAAGCACTCAGTCAGCATCAGGCTGAGAGCGTGCGTGCCCCTGGCGCCCCGGTCCACTGTTACGACCTTCTCCACCCTCGGTGACCGGCACCCTTGCCTCCGCTCCAGTCGCCACAAGTGCTGGATTAATGAAGGTCACATTAGAGCCCGTGGGCCACGGGGGGTCCCTGGTCTGTGCATCGCACCTTTGAGTGAAGGAAATGGTGAGCGGGACCCCCAGAGCACACAGTGTCCCCCAGCCCCCTCTCCTCTCAGACTGTCCCCTCACCCCATATCCTATATTTCCCAGAACTCAAAAATTAAAGTCCACCCAACACTAGAGGCCAGGCGGGGTGTTGAGGCCACTCAGTGCGGCAGGGGGTGAATCTCACCTGAGCAGCTGCAGGAAGCTCCTGTGCCCTGTGGGAGTGGCCTAGACCCCCAGCTGACCCAGCAGAGGCCACAGGCCGGCAGCTCCCTTAGGAAAGCTGTCATTAAAAAGGAAATACGATCCAGCACCCTCCGGTGCAGCCAAGTCCTGACGCCACGCCCGCTCCTCCCCTCCTAGGCACGGCCACGCTCGCCCCGCTGACCCAGGGAGAGCCTGCCTTTGCCTTCCCAGCACCCCTCTGTCTGAAATTTGGGGCCAAACATGTCAAAAAGTATTTCCTTTTGGGGGGGCACTGGACCACCGAGCCACATCCCAGCCCTGTGCTGCATGTTATCTAGAGACAGGGTCTCACTGAGTTGCTTAGGGCCTCACTAAGTTGCTGAGGCTGCCTTTGAATTTGAGATCCTCCTGACTCAGCCTCCCAAGTGCTGGGATGACAGGTGTGTGCCGCCACGGCCGGCTTAAAAAGTATTTCTTTAAACAAAAATTAAAATATTAAAACAATGTCAGAAGGAACAGTGTTTGTCACTGTGAGAAGCATCACAGGTAAGCAAGAAGGACCCCCGACTACTGCCCTCCCAGGCAGCGAGAGGAGGGTGCCAGCGTTTGCTGAGGGCCTACTGTGTGCCGGGCGGTTTGCACACTCCATTTGGGCTTCACAGCTGCCCAGCGAGGCAGCTGCTCCCGTCCTTCTTGTGCCACTGACAAACAGAAAGGTGGTGCAGCTGTCTCCGGTTGCACAGCGAGCAGAGAGGACCAGGACAGGACTCACCCAGGGAAGCGTGGCCTGCTGGAGGGGCGCTGGCTCTGACATGATTGTCTTGGGAACCCAGTTCTAGGCAAGGCTAAGGGCCAGCCTGGGTCCAGACTGGGGATTTTCTCTCCTCAGACCTGCCAGTGTCCACACTCCGTAAGCAGGTTGTGGTCAGTTCCCCGACACAGGCTTCCTGTCCCTGGCAACCCAGGGCTTCGTGCCCTGGAAAATGGTCTGATCAACACCCATTCAGGAGCACTCCGCAGTGTCTCTCGGACTCGCCGACTTGAATTCCTTACTTTTTGCGCTGGGCTCTCCCAAGATCGTGCATTGAAGAGCTTTCAGCTCACTTAGAAATCTTGGTGCAGGGCGGCCTCAGGCCCCGTCTCTGCTGTGAACAGAGGCGGTGCTGGCTCCTCCCTGGCTGCACAGCGGGGCAGGGCCAGGAGCTGTGCTCCTCTGTCAGCTGGAGGGTGGGCGCCAGCCTGAGGTTAGCACAGGGCCTCAGCCTGCCGCCTCCCTCAGCTCCTCAGTGTGGCCACCATCACCTCCCTGGGATGTCCCTGCATGGAAAGCCCAGGGGACACGCCACAGACCTGGCTCCCTTTGCGGGTTCTTTGGGAAAGCCTCCGCCTCCCCTGGGGACCTGGACAGAGGCGGCTGTGCGAAGGCAGCCGGAGCTCCTTGTGAGCGCAGCCCCCTGCCCTGCCCTGCCCAGCACGGCGCCCTCCCAGCTCCTTCCCCTGAGAGCTCGCCCTTGGCTGGGATACCTCACGGCCCCAGCAAGGCTGCGCTTCCGCCTGCTGCCAAGGATGTTCTCCAGGTAGGCCCTCCTGCTTCAGCTGCTGTCTGGGGTAGAGTGGGTCCTTCCTTCAGGCAACTTATTTCTTAAAAATTAAGAACGCACAGGCCACACACAGCAAGAGCGTGGGGTGCCACTGGCTCACCCCGGAGAGCAGGCTAACTCCCACCCTTGGATTCGATCTAGGGCGCATCCCCAACTCTCCTGTTCCCTCGGATGATGAAAATGTCCCTGGACCCTTGAGTCTGAAGATACTGATTATTTCAGCTGGGCCAGGCCAGGCGGGGGCTCTGGACTGGAGGCCTTGTCCTGGCAGCGTGCTGCGGGGTCCTCCGTGACCCACCCTGCACTTGGGCATCGGGCTGAAGCTGTGGGGGCTTCAGAGACGCCCCCCGCCCCCATCGGGGTGCAGCCACCCTCCCGGCAGTCCCAGCAGCGTCCCTGCGCCTCCCAGTTGGCTCCCCTGTGGACACGCTGGACCCTCTGGTCTGCAGGCCAGGGCAGTGCCACAGGCTTGTCACCTGACAGGGGACAGTGCCAGCTGTCCCACTGGCAGCCTGTCCTGCCTGGGCCTCCAGAGCAGCCAGCCACCTTACCGCCTGGGTCAGCTGGCTTTCCCGGGCCTCGGGGAGCAGGAGAGGTGGCCTCCCCAGGGACGCACCCCTGCCTTTTAAGTGGCGTGTCCCTTCCCGTGTCTTTGGTCCTTACAGAACCGCTGGCGTGGGTGACACCGGAACCTGGTGGCCTGGCCGCGGTAGGCCCCGGCGAGCTCACACCCCGCACCTGTCTCTGCAGAAGGAGCTGGAGAACTACGAGGCCCCTTTCCACTTCCTGGCCAGGCAGTTCCACCAGCTGTACCAGGAGAAGGTGGAGGCCTTCCACACCTTGGTGTGAGGCCGGCTCTCCCAGGACGGCCGCGCTGCGCGGACCTGGCCACGGCCCGTCGCCTTGGAGGGCGCCAGCAGCTGGAATCGCCTCTGCACACCCAGACGTCTTGGCAGCGAGAATAAAATCAGGAGGAAACGTAGACGTGGCAGCGGCTTCCGTCCTTGGCTGGGCAGCCCTGTTCCATCGCGCACCTCGGCCTTCACGGCCGCCCCGGAGTCCTGCCCCACCCAGGGCGTCCCGTCCACCCTGCATGGCCGGGTGCAGACGGCTCCCTGAAGGGCCTCCCCCAGCCAGCAGGCCGACGGTGGGCTTGGGCACAGCCGGGACTCACCATGGCCGAAATGGGGCCAGGGCCTGTCCCTGTCTAACCTGCCTACACTCCAGATGCCCGAGCTCCCCGAGGGGACCCCGTCCCTACAGAGCAGTGCCCTCTGCTGCCTCCCCTGTGCCCGGCCCTGTGAAGGGCCCCTCGCCCAGCGGCCAGGAGGACTCCTCCTGCCTCCCCTCCAGGTCCGTCTTCCCCAGACGCCCCTGCATTGTCCCCATCCTGACGGGGCCCACACAGGCCTGGCCGCCTGGGGCCCGCTGCAGGCTGCAGGCGGCACCAGGCTCCCCATGGCTTCGCCCCCCAGGCTTCCCCTCTCTGGCAGCCCCAGGCCTCTGCCTCCTGGGAGGGGCTGTGTGCCGGGAGCACCACTGGGTGGGCCCGAGGTGGTGGCCTAACGGGATGAATCTGCTGACGTCACAGCCTGTCCATCCTCCCAAGCCCAGCGCGGCGCATGTTGGCTGATGTCCCCTTGGGTGCCCTGGACACCCACCCACCCACACGGGGAGCACAGTGGGCACCGCGGCTGAGGCACCAGGCCTGCACTTGGGGCTCCTCTCCCGCCTCCCCGCTTAGGTGGAGTCCGGTCCCTCGGGTGCAGGACCCGGGACGGCAGCCCCTCTGCCTATGGCTCCAGCCCACCCTCCTCACCCCTCCCCGCTCTGCCCAGGCCTCCACCAAGTCACTGCCGAGGCAGAGGCTGCACTGGGCATCGTCCTGGGCCCTGGTGACACAGGCTGCTGGCCTGTGTCCCACCTGGAAGCCTCAACAGAGGACCAAGGGGACGTGGCGGGCAGTTTCCTGTCACGCCGAGTTGGTCCCAGGGCCCGGGACTGGACAGTTGGTGCTGAGGAGCCGCCTCAAGGACACATCCCGGCTGCCAGGAGCCATCCCACCCTCCTGTTGTCCTCGTGCCCAGCACTACGCTGGGCGCCTACAGAGTGGCCACTGATCACCATCCTGTCCCCGGTGAGCCCGCAGGGACAAAGCACACATGTCTCCTGCAGGCCCCATTCCAGGGTGGAGTTTGCCACCAGACGAGGTCCCTGCCCTCCAGGGCCAGTGACCTCCGGGAGGAGAGGTGTCTGACACAACAGAGGGCGTGCGGGCCAGGGGCAGCTGCAGTGTCCACGAGGGTGACGTTGAGTAGGACTGGAGAGAGGAGGGCCACCAGCACACTGAGCTCACACAGTGGGTCCTTAGTGCCCCTCAAAGGAGTGTGGCCACCTCCGTCCCCCGAGGCCAGCACTGGGCCTGCGAGGTGAGCAGGGAGGGGCCTCGTGTGGATAGAGGGCACTGGGGGGTGGGTCCGTCCCTGCGCTGGAGTGGCCTGCACCTGGAGGAGGAGGGGCAGCCGGAGCCACCCTGATTTCCAGACCCGAGGGGCCCGGCTGGGTCAGCCAGGGACTGTGGGGGACGAGGAGCGACCTTCTCCTCTGGGATGGGGGAGGTCCTGGTCGTCCTCCACGGCCTCCTTCCTTCTGTTCTCGAGGCCTGGGGCACGGTGCCGACCCTCAGCCACCCCTGACCTCACCCCGGTCCCCAGCGGGAGGCCCAGTGGGAGGGTGACAGGGACAAGGGCCTTGGGACCAGCGTTTGGAGGGTAAAGCAGCGCCCGCACCTCAGGCACCCCTGCCCCTGCCGGGGAGGCAGTATGGGTGGCAGCCCTCGGGTCCCTCGCAGCCCCTGGAGCAGAATGTGTCCTATGGCCAGGATGGTGCACGGCGAGGGCCCCAGGGAGGCTTGGGGTCGGCCAGGGGCAGCGGGGCCCGTGGAGACACAGCCCGCGGAGCTGAGAGTCATGGGTGTGGGTGATTTTTGTTTTCTTTTTAGTTGTTGATGGACCTTTATTTAATTTATTTATTTCTATGGGTGCTGAGACTCGAACCCAGGGCCTCACCTGGGCCAGGCAAGCACTGCACCCCTGAGCCACAGCCCAGCCTCAAAGACGCTGTGTTTTTAACCTGGCATGTTGGGAGCTGCAGCTTCCCTGGCCCAGCTGGCTGATGGCAGACAGGGTCTGCTGATCCCAGTCTGGACTGAAAATGGTCCACGCCCATCCTGGACCAGGGGAGGAGCCTCCAGTGTTGGACTTCCTGTTCCCACCACCTCTGTGCAGAGCCAGGTGCACTCAGGGGATCAGGGAGGACAGAGCCTGGGCCCAGGAGGAGTGCCACATCTGACAGGCAGGGACGTGGCAGGAAAATACCTGCTGCTCGGGAAGAACATTCCAGACAAGGGGCGTGCAAAGGCCCTGAGGCATGGAGCTGGACCCTCTTGGGAACTGTATGTGCAGCATAGGGTTTGGGGCAAGAGAACACTCAGGGGGCAAAGGTCAGAGAGAAGCAAGCCACACGCAGGATGAGCAAGAGAATGAAGGGGTTTTGCTCAGAGCAGAGGAACCGGAGGTTTTCCAGAAGGAAGTGGGGAGCCGTCAAGGGCTTTGACAGAGTGACTCCCTCGGCTTCTGCTTCAGATGGTCAGCCTGGAAAGCTGGGGGCAGGTGGGCCAGGAGGTGCCTGTGGGTGAGGCGGTGGGGACGAGGCTCTGGCCGTCCCCAGCATTAGCTGAAGTTGGGAATGGTCCTTAGTCTGCAACACCCACTGAGGTTTTAAACGCCTCAGCCTTTATTTGCTTTAGAAACGGGAGGGAGGGGAGATGTTGGGGTGCAGCCCATAGGGACGTGGGTGAGGAGCCTGGCCTGCCGGCCCCTGGACACCATGACACTTACATACACAGTGCCCCCCACCCCGTCCCACCTCTGCTTTCCTGGGAAATAGCCGATAAATAGGACGAGGCAGCCGCAGAGGGCTGTCTCCACCCCGAACAGCACGAAGATGGGCCGGCTCAATAGGAGGACCCTGAACAGCCGATCACGAGCCCCCCCAGCCTGACACTGAGCCGAACAGGCCTATTCATCAAGGCCATTGTGCAACTGGCTGTGGGGGCAGAGGGGAGAGACCAGAGCGGCATGGGGGGCTCGAGACCAGGACAGCCAGAGCGGATTTCTAATCAGGACAGTATCTGATCTTCTTTGTGGGTCCTTAGAAGCAGCTGGGGGTTAGCGGAAAGATCACCAGCTTCACATCAGAACAGTGGAATTAGAATTGCCGCTGTGTGTTCTTCGGCAAGACATTTACCCTCTCTGTTCCTCAGCTTCCCAGTTGATCAAACCAGACTCTCGTGTGTGGATTAAGATACACAAAACCTCTTCCTTCAAAGGCTGATCTGTAGCAAATGTTCAAGGCACAGTAGGGGATTTCCAGATTTTCTATAATGACTATCGTTTTTTAATGAACATTAAACTGATGAATGCTTAACTGCAAAGAAAGGAGAAGGAAGAGAGAAAGTGCAGGAAGGTCTGGAGAGCAACGCGCCCCCAGCGCTCCCTCCCAGGGCCCGGCTCTCATTCAGGCAGTGGACGGCCACCTTCCTTCCTTCCATAGGGAAACGCGTACCTGCTTTGGAACCAGAAAGCATGGGAATGCGCATCTGCCAACGGCCGCCCCTCACCTGAGCACACCTGTGACATTATTTCAAGACACAGAAATGTCGTTTTACAAGGTCATTTTATTTTATTTCTTTTAATCATGAAAGAAAATTCAGAGACAGAAACACAGTGGGCCCTGCCTGCGTGCGCTCTGTCCTGTGCGCAGCTAAGCCCGTCTGTGGCCACTGTCCCCGCGACGGGTGGACAGTGATCATCCAGGGGCATCTTGCATCTGGTCCACACTCAGGCTCCCATCACCTCCTGGGCCCCTTGTTGGGCTGGATTGTGACACGACCCCCTCCATGGCCCTCTGTGGCGGCCAGGTGGCCGGTTGTCACTCAGGAGGCGCCGGTGCGACGTTGGGGACCCATCGCCAGTTACTTCCACAGGCAAGTTCCTCGAAGGGGACTTTCCAGGTCACAGCCTGCGTGCTTTTTAAGGGTTTTTAATAGCATGTGACAAATCACCCTTCAGGGAAACCGGAGGACTCACACTCCCACCACCCCAGGCTGCTCCCGGGGGGGGAAGTTAAAGGGACAGAGAGGAAAAGGAGAGGAGGACGGGGCCGGGCTGAGGGGCAGGGCGGCCGCAGAGCCACCTGGCTGGGGGCACAGGGGGCCCAGGTGCAGCCGGAGGCCACAGCAGATTAAGTTCTGAGGCAGCGATTCAATCAAGACAGCAGAGCGAGGCAGAGACGCTTCGATCCATTCTAATTAGAGCTGCTGTTCCAGACAAGTCGGCAGGGAGCGCGGCCGCGCCATGGGGTCAGGGCCGGGCTGCTGCCCTCGGGAGGGCTCGGCTGTCCTGAGGGCGAGGGTCCCACGGGGGTGGGCAGCACTCTGGCCAAGAGCTCCTGGGCTTGGGCCTTGCTAAGGGCAGAGAGGAGGGCAGAGCCGGATCCCACCTGGGAGGTGACCCCTGGCTCGGGCCGGACCCTCCTCCCCTCCCCCTCATCCTCCCCCCTCCCCCTCCCCCCACTTCCTCTCTTTTGCTGAATCTTAAAAACTAAGAAGGATCTCAGGTGTGCGGAGAGCCAGCGCACCCGAGCCTGCACGGAGCAGCCTGCAGCCCCGTCCAGCCGCCCTCTGAGGTCCAGGACGCCCCCGCCGCCCCGGCCCAGGCACGACCCCCAGGCTGCACAGCCGTGCTTATGCCTTGAGCCCAAATATGCAAAACAGAACTGGCGCCGGTGACAGACGGCTGGCTCTTTGATTGACCAGGCTGTTCCCCCAGTGAGCATTGACGGCCTCGAGCTGGGGCCCCGCAAGCTGGGGCCAGGACACCCCTGCGCTGTGGCTGGATGGAGCTCAGGGGCCAGGCCCTTGAAGACCCCAGGCGGTCCTGGTGGCCTCTGCTGGGGAGGAAGGGAGCTGTCCCACAGCAGGGGTCACATCAAGACTGCTTCGCACGCCTGTTTGGCACCCAGGCTCACAGGAGGGGCGCCCCAGGCGAGGTGGCCGTCCGTGGCCTCGGCCTCCTCGGCCTCCGAGAGCCCCTTGCCCTCAGCCTCGGTCACATCCTGGGTTCCAGCAGCAGCTCCCTCTGCCAGGGCTGCTGGCTCTGGGGCTGAGCGCCGGGCAGGGCTGGGGCCTGTGAGCCCGGCCACCTGCCCCCGGCAGCTGGCCAGTGTCTCCTCCCGCTTGACCTTCACGGCGACCCTGGAGGCCAAGGTGGCTCCCACTTCCTGGCCTCAGACGCCACAGGCCTGGGACCCTCTGTCCCGAGGGCAGGTTCCGGGACCCCAGAGCTGCCTTCAGCCGAGGGAGAATCTCAGGAAACAGCCGGGGAAGGGGTCTCACCTCAGGTCCCCTCAGCAAGCAGGGGACGGGGATGCCACCCAGAGGCAGTGCGGCCATTGTGCCCGGCTCCGGAGTCCAGCCGCCTCTGGTGCCAACCTCCGCCCTGCCCCTCCTCATGGGTGACCTGGGCAAGTCACCTCACCCCAGTCCTGATGGCATCTCCCTCCCACGGTGCCCAGGAGTGACCAGAGGGGTTCTCACAGACCGCTGAGCCCAGGCCAGCACAAACAAGGACCAGGGCATTCTCACTGTCACTGTGCCTGCCACCTCCTGGACGATCCCACGGAGCCGCCCTGCTGTCCCCACTCTTTATCCAAAGGGTCCCCGAGGGTGGGAAGCCTGGCCGCCCTGCAAGTGACCCCGGGATGAGTGGCACCCCTTCCCTGGGGCCCCAGAAAAGTCTAGAGAGCCCAGACCAGGGCTGGGGCCTCACCCCGACTCCCCAGCAGCCCTGGTGGCGATGAGCAGGGCCTGACCCACAGCCAGGCAGAGCCCACGGCCAGCCAGCTCTGAGCACCAACGGAGCGCCAGGCCGCTCCAGGAGCAGGGCCGCAGGGCTGCACAGGGCAGGTGAGACCCCCCGCGTGTCCCTCGGAGCACTTTCTACCAGGGGGGATGGAGAGCGAGGAGGGTCTCAAATATGTATAATGAGTTATGGGAAAACACCAGGAAGGAAAGACCAGAGCCCTCAGAGCAAGGCGACAGATACCACCAGGAAAGAGGCTGGCCGTTAAGGGCCTCTGCATGGACGGGCAGGACTGGGAATCAGCAGTGAAGCAGGGAAACTGTATCAGCTAGAGGGAACTCCTGTGCAAAGGTCCTGGGGCAGAGACGAGCTGGGGTGATGAAAGGTGGCCATTCCTGGGCACTGGGTGAGGGGATCACAGCTTTGGACACCCTGACCCCAGCGTGGGCCCCCTGGAGCTGCAGAAGGCTTGTGGTGGGGAAGAGAGTGGGGTGATTTAAGAACTGGGGTGCAGGTGCTGGTGCCCTCCACGGTCTTCCTCCTTCATTCCTTTGCTCACCCGACTCACAGAGCTCCAAGGCTAGACGGGTGCAGGACTGGCCTTGGGTGAGACCACACTCTCCAATGCCACTGCGGCCTCTCTGGGGCCTCCTGGCTGGGCAGGTAGGTGGGGGTTCTGGCGTGGCCCCTGCCCTCTCGCTCTGGGACCTGTCCACGCCATCTCAGGAGCCCACGTGGCACGAGGGACAGAGCTGGTTTGCGGCTCAGGCCAGAACAGCCCCTGTGCAAAGAGGAAGGGTGGGGTCCTGGAGGAGCGAGCAGAGGGAAGGCCACTGGGTCCGTCTGTGGGACCCTGCCGCGCCCGGGGCCTCTGTCCACTGCCCCTGGAGAACAGAAAGTTGGAGGAAAGCAAGCAGCTGTGACAGCCGCGGCCCCTGGGTGGGCAGGAGCAGCCACACACCCTGGGGACTGTCCTTCTTCCTGGCCGAAGGCTGGAGCTTCCCCGGGAGCACGGGCTGGTGGGTGGGCTCCTGTCCAGGCTGCGGCTCTCCTGTCCCCACAGCCCCTTGTCTCCAGGACACCGGGAGCCAGGGATTCCCACCCCACAGGAATAGCAGACTTGGGGCAAAGGGGTGTCACTCGTGCACAGGGGGGACCCCCGCTCCCCTGCCCACGCAGCCGCACACGGACCGCAGGCCCCGTCCAGGCCACAGTGGGCTCAGAGCCAGAGCAAGGCCTCGCCTGGCCCTGAGGCAGGGGGCGCGAGAGCCCCTGAGCGGTCACTCTGGTATTGGGGTCCCAGCCCACAGTCCACAGCTCACACCCCTGTCACCTCCCAGCGCCCCTCTGCGTGGGGGCCGCCACCCTCCACTTCCGGCTCCGAGATGCGGTGAGCTCCTGGCTGGGGGCAGGCGGGTCCGCCTCCACCTCACCCTCCCAGGCACAGACTCTGCCCATTTGATGGATGAGGAAACTGAGGCGAGAGGTGAAGTCAGCTTCACTCAGGAGTGGAGCCTGTGCTCCTGTGCTCTTGGAAGCCACCCCGGCAGACGGGCGGGTACCCAGGAAGGACAGGAGCCTGGGAGGCCGGCCAGCAGGGAGCAGCTGTCCCGAAGGACATTCCCAGGAGTGTGTGGGGTGCCTGCTAATAGACACTGGGGGCTGCAACCCCAGGAAGGTGAAGTGGGGGGTGGCAAGGGGAGGGAGGCGGGTAGGGACCAGGGTGGCGCTGGCCGAGGCCAGGCCCCCAGGAGGCCCTCACAGACGTGACTCCCTTTCATTTCTCCTGGGGACCCCAGGGCAGGTCCTGCCACCACATGAGCCGCCTGGTGAGGGGCTCGCTGCCGTCAGGGGCCCTCAGAGCCCCCATGCTGCATGGTGGCCAGGCCAACTGAGCTTGGAAGACAGGCAGGGCCCACTGGAGGCCAAGGAGGAGAGGCCCACCGGAGGCTGAGAAGGAGAAGCCAGTTGGTGGCGCTCACTTACAGGACCATCTGCTCGGGCGGGGCGGCGGGCGCTGGGGCAGAAACAGCAGCACCCGGCCAGCCACGTGCCCGCCTGCAGGGCCTGCGCGGCGGTCAGGAGGCCCAGCTGGCCTGTCCGCTGCAGCTGTCAGCCCTGGCCGGGTGGCAGGGCCAGCCGGCTCCTTGGTGCAGCCCCTCCCTCCCCAGAGGGTGTCTGTGACCGAGAGGAGGTGGGAAGGGCCGGGGTGGGGGGAGGCAGAGCTGCGGGCGGGGTGCGGGTACAGAGCCCCAGGCCCAGGTGTCCCTGCCCTGAGCGTCCCGGCTGAGTTCCCCAGAAGGGTCACCAGAGAACGACCCCTGGCCAGCCCCTGGCATTGCTCAGGCCCAGGGCACCCCGCCCCGTGTCTTCTGACCATGTCGCCTGTCTGCCTGAACCCCCCAGAGGCCGCCGGGGCCTAGTGCCCTCCTAGAGGATGGTGGAGGCTGGGGGGAAGGACCCTGAGGCCCCGCCTGGCCGGACGAGTCCCCCCTCACCACAGGGGCATTTTTACACTCAGCTCAGAGACCCCTTCAGCCCCTCGACCCTCGTCCCCACGGTGTTAATGGGACACTAACCACTCTTCACCTGGGCAGCGCTCAGAGCAGGACGGGATGGGGGGATCCGGAAGCTCCCTGGGGTGGGACAGGCAGCGGAGGAGGCGATGGGCGGGTGGCCCCCTGGGAGGCAGTGTGGGAGCTGCCCAGAATGGCCCCGAAGGGCACCAAAACTGCTTGTCCTCCAGGTCCCACTGGCAGTGATGAGGGGACCTGGGGGAAGCATGACCTCCCCGGCATGTCCAGCCAGTGTCCTGCAGGCCAGCAGAGCGACATGGGACTCGGGTCTCTCTCACAGGCATGCAACTGGCCTGACGTCACACATGCAAAGTGCTTGCCATGGTGTCTGGACCTAGTGAGTGCTGGATGGGTCTGAGCTGCATCGTCAGTAATAATGTCATATTGTTAATAATAATAATATCTATGTGCTCCCTCCTACCCCAGGGCCTTTGCATAAGCTGTTCCTGCTGCCCAACCTCCCTCCACCTGGTTATTGTCTGCTTTTCCTTCAGATCGCAGCCCAGCCCCCCACAACCACAGGTCTTTCCCCCTTGGATGTGCTACTCTGCCCTTTCTATCAGAGCCTTTCGTCACTGATGCCACTTCACATTTATTTGCATGGCTCTTTGGGACTCCGCTCCTTGCCTTCTATCCCACCGGACCTCAACCTCCATGAGGGCACTGGCTGGGTCCATTTTGTTCAGGGTGGAGCCCAAAGTTAGCATGAGGGTATCTGGAAAGAAGTCAGTGGAACAGGGAGTGAGGAATCTGAAGATCGGGGGGGCCACAGGCACAGAGAGAGTGAAACATGCTGAGTGAACTCCAGGTTGCGGTGACCCAGGAAGTGCTCCAGGGGCTTCCACGAAAGCCAGATTCGTTCCTATCTTCTGTAACAATATTGAAATACCTGTTCTGAGCTGAACATGTGCAGACAGGGATCAATAAGACAGGCACGGTCTCTGCCCTCATAGAACTTTCTGTCCCCTGAGGGCATTGCTGCAGGGAGCATGGCGGAGAGGAGGACCTGGGAGCAGAGACGCAAAGTCCAGGGGTGTGGAGAGACAGCTGTGGGCCTGGCAGGTGCCACGTCACCTTCCTCCTGAGCAGCTAGGAAGACTACATTTCCCAGCCTCCTTGCACTTGGCTGCAGTCATGTGACCAGCCGTGACCAATGGGACGTGGTAGGAAGTGATGAGCTGCACTTCTGGTCCGACCCATAGAATCCTCCCCCCAACTGCACACTCTCCACAGGCCCAAGGAGACCAGAGCCAGGGCCAGCAAACTTTCTGTAAAGGCCAGAAGGAAATATTTTAAGTTCTCTGGATCACACAGTCTCTGTCATGGTAAATCTGCTTTGTTATTTTGTGCTAAAGCAGCTATTGACAAAATGTAAGAGGATGGGCATGGCTGTGTTTCAATAAAACTTTATTTACAAAGAAAACAGTTTGTACGTTGCCAACCTGCATCCTGGAGGATGGTAGAGGCCTTGGGTGGAGGGAACCTGAGGCCCTGTGTCATTTCGTGGAGCGAAGCCCATGGGCCTCAGGCTAGCCAACTTTCATTCAGTTGTACTCTGAATGAGAAAGAGGCTCTTGTTAAGACACTGAGACTTGGGGATTATCATCATCATCATCGTCATCATTAGTAATAGTACTCGTAACACTATTGAACCCAGGATGCTTAATCATCCATCCACATCTCCAGCCCTTTTTATTTTTTTTAATTAGTGACAGGGTCTTTCTAAGTTGCTTAGGGCCTCGCTAAGTTACTGAAGCTGGCTTTGAACTTGCAATCCTCCTGCCTCAGCCTCCAAGTCGCTGGGATTACAGATGTGCACCTCCATACTCGGTGGGATTATTTTTTTTAATAACAGGTAGCTTATCCAAACTAATAAGTAAGGCTTCACAGGGGAGGTGACATTCATCTTGTGTTGACAGGTTAAGTCTCTGCTCTGGTCGGCAAGATGAAGAGGGGCACTCTTAGGGAAGACAGGACCTACGTGAGCCAACTGATAGAAGAGGGTAACAGCATCTGTGCCATGAGAAGGAGATAGAAGGTGGTCACCAGGAAAGAACCTGGGATGCGGATGTTTGACTAACAAGGCGGAGGGTAGGAATGTGCTCGCCTGGTGCCCGCTGTTCTGGCACACCTTGCATTTCCCCCACTTCTGCACCTTCCTCCCTGGGCACCCCTGCCTGGTGCGCCCTTCATTCTGCCACCTGTTGAAACCCCACCCTTCTTTCAGTGCATATTGAAATCCCTGTCTTCTCCACTCTGGGGAGAGGCCACCAGGCCTCTCAGCAAGAGTACTGGCTTTGAGGCCAGACAGAACGGGATTCAGATCCTGGCTCGGTCAATTCGAGAAACTAAAGAACAAACTGCATTTAAAGATCCCAAATTTGCTGAACTTGAAAACTTTTCGTTCCTAGTCTTTCCACGTGACAATTCTCAAAATAAGAAATGACCTCCAGGCAATGATCAAAGCCAGGGTCACAAGCAGAAAAATAGTGAAAGCCAAGAGCATGACCACAAACCTTTTGGTGAGACCTCAGAGAGGCTTAAGGCGATGCCTCCCAGACCCTCAGACCTGTTCTGCTGAACAGTAGAGCGCCTAAGACTCTTAAGAACAGTTTTGCCAAGAGTCCAAGGGAAAAAGAAATTGGGAATGTGGTTTTTGTCTGATGGAAGGGATTTATACACTTACACTGATTCATAAGAAGCCCACACAACTTTTAAAGGAACTGTAGTGGCTTTGAAGGAAAGAGATGGAGAAAGTGCCAGATGAAAAGAAAGCCTCTGGGCTCTTGAACCCCAATGGGAAGGAAACAGGTATAGAACAACTACTCAGATGCAAACACCAATCACTCCTTGTAGAAACCCTGGGGTGATGCAGTGGAAAGAACCAAGAGTCCAGAGCTCAGAGTCAGAGCCATGAAGGGTCATTGTCAGGCACTTGTAGTGAGCACTAATCCAGGAGCTGGCAACATGTGCCTAGGTGGATTTTGTAACTGCTCTGGACCAAGTACTGCTAGGGGCCCCCTGCTTCCCTCGTCTGAGTTGAGGGGTGTCTGTGGTAGTCATCCTGTGCCTGCCCATCATGGCTGGGTGTGGGGGAGCAGGCAGATGATTCAGCTCCTTGACTCACTGATCTTCTTACAGAATGGAATGGTCCTCAGGGAGTTGCACCCCAGGGCTCCACCCAAGGAGCCGCATCCACACCTGCACCCCATTTCAATACCAACATCCTGGATTTTGAGCTGATGACTTGAAGAGAGGCCTTGGGAGAAGGAATTTGCATGTGGGGACATGCCTTGATCTGCCAGAGTGGCCACAATGACGTTCTGCAGATGGTGTAGCTTAAACAAAAGTTATTCTCTCAGAGGTTGGAGGTGTGATGGGGGCTTCATCTGAGCCTCTCTCTTGGGCTCACGGATGGCCATCTTTTCCCCAGAGTCACATGGGGTCCCCCGAGTATGTCAGCGTCCTAACCCCTTCTTGTGAGGACATCAGTCATTATATCAGGGCCATTCCTGAAGACCATTAGTCACCTCTTTAAAGACCTGTCTCCAAATGCAGTCACGTTCTGAGGCACTGGACTTCACACGTGGGTTTGGAGGAGACACTTCAGCCCAGGACTGGGGTGGACGTGAGTCATCGTGAGTCTTTGAGGACCAGCTGTGATCCTGTGTGTTCCACAGATTCCCCGCTCCACCCAGATTTGCAAGTGACCTTGCCACTCCTCCATCAACAAAGGGGGCCTAGGGTGGGCGCAGTGGCGCACGCCTGTAATCCCAGCAGCTCAGGGGGCTGAGGCAGGGGGATTGCGAGTTCAGAACCAGCCTCAGCGATGGCAAGGCACCAAGCAACTCAGTGAGACCCTGTCTCTAAATAAATAGGGCTGCAGATGTGGCTCAGTGGTCCAGTGCCCCTGGGTTCAATCCCCAGTACCCACCCCCCAAAATGAAAGAAATGAGTTCTACGTCCCCTCCTCTTGACCCTGGGTGGACCTGTGGTGCAGGTCATGAAAGGCGGCCTGGCCTCTTAGAGCCTAGCCGCCATGCTGTAAGGAAGCCTGGACCACGTGGGGAGGCTGTGTGTAGGGACCGGCGGCTCCAGTGAGGTCCAGACAGACATGCTCAGCAAGAGCCTTCTAACTGGCTCCAGTCCCGGCCCCATCTAACAGTGACCCCAGGAGAGAACCCCACCGAGAGGGACAGAGCTGGGCCCAGCCGACCCCAACCACCAGCGGCAATGGTGGTCATGAGCATCCTTCTTCTTAGCCCATCAGGTTTGAACCCAGGGTGCTCACCCAATGAGCCACATCCCCAGCCCTTTTTATGTCTTTATTTAGAGACGGGGCCTCGCTGGGCTTCTACCAGACAGACGCTGGGGAACCAGGCCTCGTGGGGCGGGCTGCACACACCTGACTGGGGGACACCATGGCCACTTCGGGAGGCAGCTGTGCTCCAGGCCACCCCTGCCTGGACCTGCTTCCTGTGCTGCCGACCAAGCGTCCCCAGCTCCCCGACCCCCAGGTCTGGCACTTTCTCCTGCCGTCTCTGGGGGTGGCCGCGGCTCTGCCCTGCGTCCTGGCCTCCCTCGCTCCTCCCTCCCTGCCAGTTCCCCCAGGTGCCCGTTCCCTCTGTCCCTGTGGTTCTTGTTCTGCGGGGTTTCCATCCATTCTTTCTAGAATGCCATCTCCCTGTCGTGGCCCCCCTGGGGCTCTGCTGGCCCCCACCTGCTCCCCTCCTCCCTCCCCGCTTCCCCGCACCCTGCAGGTCTGGGCAGAGCCTCCGACCCCCCAATCCTCCCTCCCGGCCGCTTCCCTTCCTCAAACTGGGTCTGAGAGCTGTCACCTTGGAGCAGGACACCGAGGGCCACTGGGATGGGTTTATTTTTACACCGTCCTTGGATGGACGAGGTGTGCGAGGGGTGGGGCCATGTGCTCGTGGGCGGGGACCAGGACGACAAATAACACTCACCAGTAATATAGGTCGGTGACTGCACTGTGTCCCCACGGTACTCGAGCGAGGAGAGCCTTGTAACCCGGGGACTGTTCCTGAAGAGGTGGCCGCCACGCCTGCCCAGGGAAGCTGCTCAGAGGGGCCAAGGATGGCGTGGACGGGGGCGAGGCCCTCCCTCCTCCAGCACCTGGTCTTCAGGGCCCTGGCCTGCCCCCGGGTGGCAGGGGAGAGGCCGCTGTCACAGGCACCACCCTAGCCCTAACCCTAACCCTAACCCTAACACTAGCCCTAACCCTGACCCTGACCCTGACCCTGACCCTGACCCTAACCCTGACACTGACACTGACCCTGACCCTGACCCGAACCCTAACCCTAACCCTAACCCTGACCCTGACCCTGACCCTAACCCTGACCCTGACCCTGACCCTGACCCTGACCCTAACCCTAACCCTAGCCCTAACCCTAACCCTAACCCTAACCCTAATCCCTGACCCTAACCCTAACCCTAACCATAACCATAACCCCTAACCCTAACCCTAACCCTAGCCCTAACCCTAACCCTTACCCTAACCCTAGCCCTAACCCTAACCCTAACCCTAGCCCTAACCCTGACCCTGACCCTGACCCTGACCCTGACCCTGACCCTAACCCTAACCCTAACCCTAACCCTAACCACATGGAGCTCTAGGGTTGCCACGCACCTCGGTGGCCCTGGGACGTGAGTCCTGGAGTCAGGCGGCTGTCCACAGGACCTGTCAGGCCAGTGCTGGTCTCTGGAGTGTGAGCCGGTGTCCCTCCAGCCCGAGGCCCCTGCCTGTCCCCTGGTCTAGGAGGGCCCCCAAGCCCTCTCAGTCCGGGGCTCCCTGGTGCCTTCCATGCTCTGGCCACGAGTCCTTTGGGGAGGCTCCGTCCCACAGCTGCCCTCTGGCCCAGGTGTCCTTGCCAGTCCCCAGCAGTAAGGCCACCCAGAGACATGGCCAGTAACGAGGCCGGACTCCATCCCCCGCCACATCCCCACTCCATCTCTGCCGGAGTTCCCAGGGCAGAGTGGTGGGGGGTTGTGCTGCCACGGGCAGGGTCCTGGTCACAGAGGCACTGCCACCACACTGCCCTCCGACACCCCAACACAGGCTGAGGGGGGCAGGTTCCCCTGGGGACAATACAGAAAAGGAGGCTCAGGCCGGGTTGGCCCAGGAGGGGAGGACGCAGAGCCACCAGCCTGGGCCTGGGCTGACCCGGAGCCATGGGACCGGGGTCGGCCAGCCCTGTTGCAGCTGGTGGCCTGGCTCAGAGCTGCTCAGCCCAGGGTCAGGCAGAAATCAGGGACTCCGCCTGGCGCTGGAAGGCAGCAGCCACAGGGGACAGGGCGCTGCGGGGAGGCTCAGGACACTTGTGCCCAGAGGATGGGGACATGGGCACGATCACAGGACAGGGGACAGTCCAGAGGGGAGGCGTGGGAGGCGCAGGGGGATGCGGGGGGTGCGGGGGACAGGACTCTCTCAGGCCGCCTCGAATCCTGCCTGAAAACAGTGTAAATAAAAGACCCAACAGGAAGACGGCGCTCCTTCCCGCCAGCCACCACCTTGAAAGGGGCTTCAGCGCGGGCTTTGTCCTGACTGGGTCAGACTTACTGTCACCCCAGCAAACACACACAACCTGGGCAGCGGCCACACGCCAGGCCCGGCGGCTCAGGACACGGGGCAGGAGCCCAGCCTCTGCCCTCAGGCGTTCACACACCCCCACAATGGCAGGGTGCACACTAAGGGACCCCCGGGGAGTCACTCAGGGCTGAGTGTTCCCCAGGACTGGGGGGTGGGAGTGTCTTGGAGGGTCTTGGGACGGGATGACACCTACCCAGCACTCAAGAGCCCACCAGACATGTGCAAAGGCCCTGAGGTTCGACAGAACAGGAGTCTAAAAGAGCTGTGGCGTTGTGGAGCATGAAGTCGGGAATAAAACAAGATGAGCCCAGAAGTGGGGAGGGCAGGCAGCCTCTGCCCCCCACAGATCGCTCAGCCTCCTGGAGATGTTGACGGCACCTCATAGTGCGGGAGGCACCAACGCCCTCCTGAGCCCAGCATCCCGGAGAGATCTGAGGGTCAGAGGAAGCCCCCGGGGACTTATCCGCAGCGCCCATCATGTGCGAGGCTGGGTTTAGGAACCGTGGTGCATGGGGGGCCGCACAACGGTCGTCAATCCGTACATCCATCTCCTAGAGCAAACTCTTGGGAAACCCACAGGGTCACAGAGGGCCACCCTGCGAGAGGACGGAGCGGACATGGTGAGGATGAGGAGCTCGGGTGCTGCCATCTCCATGTGGTCGTGGACAGGGCGCCTGTGAAGCAGACTCGAGGTGGGGGAGCGAGCCGTGTGCACATCAGGGAACGGGGGCACAGTCAGTGCAAAGGCCCTGAGGCTGTGGCGAGCCTGGTGTGGTGGGAGTGAGGTGAGCCTGTGGGGAAGGGTGGGCAGAGGACCGTGGTGGGACAGGAGGCCAGATCAGGGAGGCCTGGGGCCCCTGCACCCTGCGCTCTTACCCTGAGTGAGACAGGGCTCAGCAGACAGCGGCCATGGCTGCCTCAGGTCTTGGAGCTCCTCCAGCCACTGTGCTGGGGACAGAGGAGGTGAGGCCAGGGTTGCAGCAGGCAGACTAGGTAGAGGGACAGTGCGGGGATCCGGGCAGCTCACAGGGGCAGGCGTGGGGTGGGCAGGAGGCAGAGATATTTTCATTATTATTCTTTTTGGAACCTGGTGTTGCTCTGCTGCCCGGGCTGGCCTTGAACTCTCGGGCCCAAGCAATCCTCCTGCCTCAGCCTCCCATACAACTGGCATGCGCCACCACCACACCGTTCTCGGGGTGTGTCCTCAGGTTCAATTGCTGACAACGCCAGGAGCCCCGGGTCAGGAGACGCCAGCTGGACCCGCAGCCCCCTGCTTGCCAGCCTCACTTCCTCTTCCACTAACCAGGCACCGGGCTCCCGGGTGCTGGGGAATGGCCACGACGGTCCCCATCATCATTAAAGGTGGGCACCTGTAGGTGCTGGGAACAGTGCTGATGTCACTCTAATGACAACGTGGAGGACGGCGAGGACAGTCGGAGGGGTGGGGCGTCCGTCCCTCCTGGGCCAAGGCTGGGCCGCCTGTCCAGGAGCCCATGGAGCTACGGGACGGGGACACCACCCAGGTGGCGGTGGCCCATTTCCCCCAACACGGCCCACCTGCCACCCAGCTGCGGTGAGCGTCCATCCAGTGTGACGCGGTGTCTGTCAGGAACCTGCCCCGAGGCTTCTCAGGCCCAAGATCCCAACAGCCCGAGGCCCGGAGGGCAGGCCTGGCCCACCAGCCGGGGCCTCAGGAGCACGGCCGAGGACAGTCGCGGTGAGGGCAATGGCTCTGCTCAGCCCAGGCCTGACCCAGGTCACCCTGCAGAGGGAAAGGGGCTCCCTCAGGGCGAAGAGTGGGCTCCAGACTGTGCTCAGGGTGCTGGCGGGACCATTTGATGGGACGCAGTGAGGACCCCCACCCCTGTGACTGACTGAGGCAAAGAAAACGGGGCTGGGGTGATGGGAGGCGTGGCCGAGACGGGGGACAGCCAGGGTCTGAGGGGCAGGAGTGACAGCCGCCTCCACGGACCAAGATGGGGTGGCCCGTGCTTCTCTTGTTGGGGGGTGGTCACCGTCTCTCCCCATTCTAGACGCGAGGTCCTGGGCAGGGGCCTCATGAGCTGAGTTGGTGTCGGGGAGGGCAGGCCACCTCCATGGACAGTGCCCAGGCCTAGACGCCAGGGGTGGAGAAACTTCCCTCTAAGAAATCAGGGCTGTGACCAGAAGAGTGACGATTGTTCGGGGGCCCCCACAGCACACCCCATGGCCCTGGGCTCAGGCACCTGCTGCCTGTGGGACCATGAGCAGCCGTTTCCATCTCAGCCCGGGGTCCTCCCTGTCGGGGGAGGCGAGACGGGAGACCCGCGAGACCTCCAGGTGACGTGTGCACCTCCCTCCGCCTCGCCCAGGCTGGGACCACGTGGGGCAGGAAGCGGGGGTCCCGGGGCTTCACTCTGCCTGGGACTCCTGAGCAGAGAACTCGTCTTTCAAAGAAGCTCCGCCTCTCGGAGCCCTTGCACCCCCCGGACCCCCAGAGACGACACAGCACTGGTCGGGGAGACTGCGGGCTGTGCCCCACTGCCTTTCCAGAAGCCCAGGGGGACTCGGCCTCCCTTCCCTGCCTCCCGCCCCGGTGGGAGCCCAGGAGCAGCCTCTGTGCGGCCGAGTTGCTGAACCTGCCAGGCACCCGGAGCTGGTCAGGGCAGTGCCTGGCGCATGGAGAAAGCCACCTGGGTGGCAGGCAGAGGGGGTGCCCGGGGGAGACGGAGCAGAGCTGCATCTTCAGGACATGAGGACACACACACGTGCACACAAACACACACTCGTGCACACACCTAGAGGACAGGAGCGTGCCGGGTCGCAGGCGAGGCGGTCCCTTCACAATGAGCAGGACGGAGCCCTAATGACCGACACCAACCCGTCCTTTTCCACAACTAGACGCACCTGGGAGATCACGGATCGGGCCTGGGCCCTGAAGGAAGCCCTGGCCCAGCCAGCAGCCAGGGCTTGGGAGAGCCGTGGTCAGGGAGGAGAGCAGAGGGTGGCCTTCTCCTGCCCACCTCCCGCCAGGCTCCTCCAGGCTGCCAGTCCCCACGGTCACCTCCGGGTTTGGGGCTGGGAGCTCGCTGGGCCTCCTCGCAGGACAGAGGGAGCCTCTGTCCATTGGGAGTCTGACGGGGAGACAGCCCACGGCTGTGCTGCGGGCCTCCCGCCAGCTGCCTCCACACCGGGTCTGCAGGTGGCTGTGCGGGGCGCAGGGTCACAGCCAGTCCCCACGGTGCTCGGGGCACAGCCTCTGGCGTTCCTGCTGGGCTTCCTCCCTTATCCCAGGGGGCACCCGGGGCAGGGGCTCCACGTGGGAGGCCCAGGTCCGCCATCGCCAGCTGCGTGACCTGGCACAGGTCACAGCCCCTCTCGGCCCCGCGGTCCTCGCCTGCCCTGCCATCCTGACACCCCGCTTGGGGGTCCCCGCACATGGCCGTGTCACGTCTGGAAATCGTCGTGTCTCCAGTTATTGTCCCCACGCCAAGAATCAGGCCTGGGGCTGCAGAAGCAGACCCACCCACTCATGAGGGGCCAGGGGGGCCCCCAGAGGCACCCCTCTCTGGAGGGACAGGGCCTTGACTCTACTCTAGCGACAAGAAGCCTTAGGTGTTCGCTAAGCACCTACCTGTTGCCCGGCTCCCACCAGCTTCTCAGCTTGGGGACCCCAGGGGTAACAGGTCCCAGCTCCCCACTTCCAGAGGGGGCTGGCAGGGTTGCAGCCCACGCCCAGGAGTGCCCCCAGCTCCGGGTGCCAGCGGGCAGGCGGAGCCTCGCTGGCTTGACCTCCCCTGGTGGTGCCCACAGGTGTTTCCTCTGGTGACCACAGGACTTGTTCCCTGGCCCTCCTGCCGTGAATCAGAGCCTGCCTGTTCTTCCCCTGCCTCCGTGGCCACTGAACAGTGGCAGTGTCTCCAAGCCTCACTCAGGAGGCTCCCTGCTCCTTCCGCAGTGACAGCGAGGAGGTGGGCCCAGGGACGGGAACAGGTCAGAGTCACACTGCTTCCCACGGGCCACCCGGAGGCCAGGACGGGCCCAAGTGACGCCCAGACCCCCGTGTCCTCCTCTCTAAGCTGATGGCAGGCACCATAAGCCACAGTGGATGCTCTGGGACGTGTGGCCTGTGACACAGGAGGTCCAGTGGGGCGGGTGTGCGTCCTGGAGGATGAAGGGCTGTGGCCGAGGGCATCACCCCCAGGCACGCAGCCTTGGCAGAGGCCAGGATGTGGTGCCTCTCACACGCCAAGGGGACACGGAGCAGGGAAGGACAACGAGGCTGGTCCCCACTGATCGAGGACATCGGGTGTCTTTGGGACCCTCTGGAGCCTCAGCTGCAGGGCTGTGATCAAGTGAGATGGAGGCTTCACGCCATTCGCCCCGCTAAGTGCCCCGTGAGCCCAGCTCCATCTACCCTGCGACACCCCGGGTGATGGCACTGTCCCTCTGTGCAGCAGAGGGTCACACTGGGACCTGGGGAGCATGGTCACATTTTGGGCCAGACCCTGAGGGAGCCCTCAGCACTTCGGGTGGGGGCAGGGATGGAGCCCCGCGTCCGTCCGGCTCGGAAGAGCAGCCCCTCCACCTCCTCCAGCACCACCCCACTGGGCCAGGTGAGGCAGGAGCCCCACAGCAGCCCCAGAGGGGCCAGTGCCTCTGGAAGTGGGGAGGTGGGACTTGTTCACGCCCTGCTCGGGCTCCACTGGAAGCAAAGGCGGAACTCAGCTCTCAAGACTCCTGGGCATTTAGAAAACCATCAGACCATTTGACAGCCAGAGCCGGTTTGTGTGAGGCACTGCCATGCTTTGATACCCGTCTGGTCTTGGCAAGCCCCACGGGCCCTGCAAACCCACCAGCGGTCCTGAGGCTGAAGGGGTTGAGAGGTGCAAAGATCTGGGCTCCTGTCTAAGAGTCTCTAACCTCTAATTGCTGTGTGCCCCTGGGTGAAGCCCAGCCCTCTCTGAGTCTCAGTTTCCCAACTAAGAAATAAGGTAATAGATTCTCCTGTCCTCCCAGGTGTCTGCTCACCCTGGCTTTCGGGAGCCCAGGGAGTTGTGTCCTGCTCTGTAGGACTGATTGACTCCATGCTTCTGTAATCTTTAAAAATGATTATCAGCTCCCGCACACGCCTAGGCTCGGGTTACCTCTGAAACAGGAATAGAGTCACTCCATCCTGCAGAGGGGGACGCTGAGGTTTCAAGGCAGGAAGTCCTTTGCCCTGTGTCCCAGAGCTGGAATCCTGACCCAGGCTCCAGGTGGGAGCTCTTCCCCTGAGAAGAGGCCCTGCCCACCTAGCTGTTCAAAGAAGGTGAAGGACAGTGGGGAAGACCCACCTTAACCTCAGCCTGCCGCCCAGCCTGGACCCGATCCCAGCCTCCCCCTGCTTTCCCTGGAGGCAGCCATGGGAAAGCTCTGCTCGTCATGACGTCTCGGGAGCCAGGCGTGGCTTGTTATGCGGCAATCCCTGACCCGCAGTCCCTGCTGGAAACCCCTGATACGCTATCAAAGGGCTGCGGCAGGAAATCTGGAGGCGCACCTGTGTACCCAGCTAGCTAGTGACAGCGCCGAGGCGCGGCCCTGAGCAGCAGGTGCTAGTGCCCGTGATCACGGGGCAGGCCGGGCTGTTGGGAAGACTCCAGGGCTCCGTAGTGAAACGAGCAGGAAGAAGCAAAGAATTGTTCCGAGTTGCTGCGGTTTGGATCTTCAACACCCTCCAGAGGCCCACGTGTGGACGGGCCGTCCCCAGCCCCTGCCCTAGTGGGAGGTGGTGCCTCCCTCAGGAGGCCAGACCTGGTGGAAGGAGGGTCTACAAGAGGATCAGGGGGCTCAGCCCTTCCTGGCTGCCATGAGGGGGCGGCCTCGCCTGCCACGTGGTCCTGCCGTGGTGTGCTCTGCTCTACCAGCCCAGAGCCATGGGTCGAGGTGACCGTGGACCCAAACCTCTGAAACCATGAATCAAAATAAACCTTACTTCCTTTAAGTTGATTATCTCTGGTATTTTGTTACAGTAACACAAAATTGACCCACAAAAATGTCGGTAGAAGACAGCAACCCCAAGACGAAGCCAGGCGTGTTGAGCAATTCCCAAGGTTAAAGTGAAGTGAATGGAGGGGTTTTACTTTTTAGAGCTTTAAAGACTCTTTCCAAAGGCAGGGTAGTTTCTCGGGAGTGGGCTCAACAGAGAGGAGTTCAGCCAGCACAGGTCACAGCCACCGCTGAGCATCACAGAGGGAGTGGCCACCCGCTGGTAAGACATCCCTGGTAAGAAGCATCCCATCCCTCTGGCTTCTGGAGGAGGAGAGGATACGGCGGCCAGGGTCAAGGAAAGGAAGCAGAGTACACAGAAGGGACGTGTGGAAGGGAGAGTCTGAATTCTTTTATTGAAAGAATCTCAGGAACATCATCTGTGATCCTCCCAAGTTCCTTTCGGTGTCCCTGCTGAGCCAACAGACATCAAGGCCCAAGAGGAGTGGGAGTTATGGAGATAAAACAAGAGCAAGTGGTTTCCTGAGTCGGTAGGAGCTGGGTGCGGCTGGAGGACCCAGCAGCTGCCTGGCTGTGGTTCTGGACGGCCCTCCCGTCCTCGGGGCCCAAATTCCGAGGGATGGGGAAATTGAAACCCAAGGCCACAGGCTGGCTGGCCAGAGCCAGATGGCAAAGCCTTCATCTGAAAGTGACCGTGGCTTTTCTTCCGGAATCTTCCCCTTGGCAAACCCCCAAACCCCTTCTGTGTGCTGAGATGTTCGAGGAAGAAGGGACGCATCCTGATGACCGTGGAGAAATGGATCTCACGCCCTGCCACTCGGCCCCGGACTCCACTGAGCGGCTCTGCTTCTGGAAGAGTCTTTGAAGCCTGCATTTTCACACAAACAAGTTCTCTGAGCCAAGACTCTCAGTGCTGTGGTTTCAGTCACCCAGCCACACACAGCACGGCACAAGGAAGGACTTTGAGGGAGAGAGACCCCGTCCACCTAGCGCTTACCACACTAATGGTTCTGATGTTCTCTTCCTCGCTGGCTCTCACCCTTACTGTCTCACTGAGCCTGGTTCATAAGTGGAACCTTATCATAGGTGGCAAGTGTGGGAAAGAGACCAGGACATACAGGGGTTGCTCTAGCCACTGCTGGGGGCAGCCCCAGGCGTCATCGAGAGGGGCCTACTGCACCAAAACTGCCTTCCTTCGTTGTCTGCCTGCAAGCCCCTCCTCGGCCTTCAGTGCCCAGCTCAAAGCTGCCCACGAAGGAGAACCAGCTACCATCCGTGCCCAGCCCCTTGCTCAGGCTGGACGTATCATCAAGTGAAGAAGGACCATCTGGGGAAGCAGGGCCGAGCCAGTTGTTGCTTCTGACTGTTTTTAGCCTCATACCTAAAACCTGAAGATGGATTCCAACATCTGGGGGGCAGGACCTTCCACCCATCCACCAACCTGCCGAGCTGCTTCCCCAGCTTCGGGCTCCTTTGCCCCCTTGCCCTGCGAAGCCCTGACCTCGGTGGTCCAGTCCCTAAGAGGTCAGAACCCAATTGGGCCGCCGGAAGTCTCAGAAGAGCTGCGCTGCTCGGCCAGGTTCCCAGACACCACGGAGGTGCCGGATCTGCAGCAGCTGGTCTCAAAACTCCCTTCCTGTTCCCACCTGCCGCCCTCATCGCCCCAGAGTCCCCCGGACACCTGAACCCCCCAGTCCCAAGTGCAGGCCTTCTCTCCGTGCCCCTCCCTCCCTGTCTTCTCGATTCTGCCTCCCCGGCTTCCCCGACTCTAGTCGAGGCTCAGCAACCCTGTTCGTGATCAGCAGGAGCCCCAGTCCTGAGTCGGTGTCCTTCCTGGTGGCTGCTGGGTGCCTTCTATTTTGCGACCTCTCCTTTCACCCAGGCTGAACCCTTCTTTGCTTCTTCTGGTCTGCTTCACTGAGGAGCATCTGGAATCCCCCCCCACTAGTACTCCCCCCTTGTCATTTTCCACCCCCATGCTGATTCCAGGCAACTTGACCCTAAAGGAGACCAAGTCACCATGCGTGCCCCAACCTCCCTCATCCCCGGAGTCCTCGCTCTCCAGGCTTGAGTCAAACGGCAGAGTGTCTCTTGGCTGGGTCTGCACCCTGCCCTTCACCCCTTCACCCTCGAGCTGTGGTCCAGGTAATTCCCCGACACGTGCCCCTGCGAAGCCCGCCACGTTCTCAGGAGTGATGTCGTGCTCAGGGACAGTTCAGCTCCAGAACCCACTCAACCTGACGTTGTCAGCGACTTGCTCAGAACAAACCCAACCGGCAGGATCCTGGTAGCACGGGAGGCCCGCAGTACAGGTGTGACCCAAGCCGTGCCCTTGAGATCCTGCCTCGTGGATGCTCTCCTGGGATTCAGACTGCTGGACCACGGTCACTGCAACCCTGGGAGGCCAGCGTGGCAGGTCCCCCGTCCACACGGTTGTGTCCACACCAGCTCTCAGAACTCACCAGACAGCCAGCGCTGCCAGGGGTCTGGCGTCTATGAGCAGCATAGATCAATGGGAAAGTGAATCACCCTTGGTTAGGGACTAATAATAAGATAATAACTTCATAACCATCCAAAAAAAAAGTGTGTTGGAGCTGGGGAGATGTGGCGGGAACTGAAAAATTGAATTAAGTTATGCAAAAAAGCAAAAGAAAAATCCAAAGCGGGCGAGTTTGAGAAAAGGCAAAGACCCATTAATTTGGCGTCAGAATTAAATTACGCCTCTGTTATAGGTGAATTGAGCTCTTCGAAGTGTAGGGAAGTACATTTAAATGGTCATTGGGCTTATAAACCCAATAAATCGCACGATCCTACTGGGATATCTGAGCTCGCCTCTGCTGAACCTGCAGCTCCTTCCTGGGATGCACAGGGGCAGCCGGCGTGGCCTCCCCAATCGTGCTCTAGTCCTGGTTCATGGTGCTCGACCCCACGGATCTTTCCATCTCAGGGCTCGTGCATCTGCTGGTTCCTCCACCTGAAGGTCCCC